>PVJL010006490.1:0-91403 GCA_004026885.1 Lyroderma lyra
GTCCAATCAGGTGAGTAGGGAGAGTATTCCAATACAGTTATTTGTGTACTGGCTAAAAAGTCCCTCACAGAGCTTGTGAGCTTGTGCATTGCCGTGATGCAAGAGCCATGAATTGTTGGCAAAACAGTTCAGGTCATTTTCGTCTAACTTTTTCATGCAGCCTTTTCAGCACTTCCAAATAGTAAACTTGGTTGACTGTCCAGTTGGTACAAATTGATAATGAGCAATCCCTCCGATATCAAAAAAGGTTAGCAACATCATTTGGACTCTTGATTTGCGCTGATGGAACTGTTTGGTTGTAGAGAATTGACTGACCCCTATTGTGCACTTCAATGCTTTGTTTCAGGGTCGTATTGGTACACCCATGTTTCATCACCAGTGACAACACAGCCCAAAATATTGTCTTGCCTCTCCAAAAGCGACCATTTTTACACATGCCTTTCAATCACTCCAAGATTTCCAGTTAAGATTTTCCTAACTCCTTCTCTATCGATGTTTACTTGGTCTGCTATGCTTCTCACAGTCAGCTGACGATTTCGACACACAATTCAAGGAATTTTGCAATGTTTTCATCAGTTCTGCTCATTACTGGCCTCCCTGACCTCTCCACACCAGGGATGCTTTCTCTTCCCTCAGCAAAACGTTTAATTCATTTGTACACTGCTATTTTCTTCATGGCATTATCACATAAGCTTGGAATAACATGTTCCTGATTTCACTTCCAGTCTTGCCGAGTTTAACAAGAAATTTAATGCTTGTTCACTGCCCTAATTTAAGCTCCAACATTCTTGAGATGGCACACAAAAACATGCAATAACAATAACACATGCCACTCAGCAAGACACTGCCACACAGCTGTGAGACACAGATACACCAAGGTTCGCGAACTTCATTGTCAGACCTCATACGTGGAGGGGACCGCATGACAGTAGCTGAGATTTTCAGTTAAGCGACCCTAAAGACAGTGAGCTGGGAGAACAGACCTCCAAACCCAGACTGGCAGTCCCACAAGGCATTCCAGCATCATCTTCTGCCCCACTGTTATTAGAACATTTTCTCCACAGGAATTTAAACATAATGGTCCAGGCCTTGGCATTCCTGCTTCTGATACTAATCTGTGTAACAACTGTGCTGATCACAGTTGTACATAACAGTGTACATAACAACAGCAGTACACTCGGGCTGACTGAAGGTGAGTCTTAGATACCTGTTAATAGCAATCAAGGTTCACTAACCTGAAGAACACAGAAAGATGTCACCACAGTCAGGTGTACACAGCAGACAGAGCAGCAACATACACTGTCATAAACGGAGTGTCAGATTCTGCGTCCATTATGGCCCTTCATGTCCTTATCTGAGAGCACACAATGGCAAATTGTAAGTCAGTGTAATGAGCAACTCATTAAAGTCCTGAAGTCTCACCCTCAAACCACATATGAATATATACACTCTGTCTGTGGGAAAGGTGGATGAGAAGCACTCTATCAGTCCTGGCCTTACACAGGGTCTGGCAGAAGTAACGCCCTGTTTTATGAACTTGTAATCTATGCCAAATCTTTTTTTTCTTTTTTTAAATTTATTTTTAACTACATTTTACTTACAATATTATAATGGTTTCAGGTGTACAGCACAATGATGAGTCATTTATATAATTTACTAAATCTTCATTCATTCCAAAACATCTGCTTCCCCTCTGACACCTTACATAGTTACTACAATGTTGTTGACTATGCCCTATGCTGCACTTTATATTCCTGTGACTATTCTGTGACTATGAATCTGTACTTCTTGAATTCTTCCTCTTTTTTCCCACCCTTCTAGTTCTCCTCCCATCACCCCAACCAATGTAGTAGGAATTTAACACCACACACAGTTACTGCAAACTTCTTGACTATATTTCCATATTATACACTGTATCTCCTTGATTATTGCCTTTTAACAATCAAACTAAATTTCTTCATCCATTTCCCTTATTTTACCCACTCTCCCAGCCTTCCTTCCATCTTAAAGAAGTCCTTCTAACATTCTTTGTAGTACTGTTTTGGTGGTAATGAATTCCTTTAGTTTTTTTCTTATCTAAGAAGTTCTTCATCTGTCCTTCAATTTTGAATGATAGCCTTGCTGGATACATTAATCTTGGTTTTCATCACATTGAATATTTTCTGACAATCCATTCTGGCCTGTAAAGTTTCTGGTGAGAAATCAGCTGAGAATTGAATGGGTGCCCCCTCATATGTTCCTACTTGCATTTCTCTTGCTGTTTTTAGAATTTTCTCATTTTCTTTCACTTTTGCCATTTTATTTATGATGTGTCTTGGTGTATTTCTATTTGGGTTCATCTTGTTTGGGACTCTGTGCTTCTTGAACTTATATGTTTATTTCCCTCACCAGGTTAGGAAAATTTTCACATTATTTCTTCAAATAACTTCTTAATCCCTTGCTTTTCCTCTGTCCCTTCTCACAATCCTATGGTATGGATATTCATAGGCTAAATATTGTCCCAGAAGAATCTCAAACCATCCTCATTTTTCTGGATTCTCATATCTATCTGTTCTGAATGGGTGTTTTCTACTTGCTTTTCCTGCAAATCACTGCTTTGCATTTCTGTTTTATCTAATTTAGTGACTTTTACTCCATTCTTCATTTCAGTTAATGTAGTCATTATCCCTGTCAGGTCCTTTCTAATGGTTTGTAAGTCCTCTTTAATGCTTGCTATCCCTCTGTTGAAGTTATCATTCAGTTCCTTAAACATTTTTATAATCATTGCTTTGAGCTCTGTTTCTGATGGGTCAATCTGTCCCTATCTCTCTTTTTTTGTTGCTGTTGTTGTTCAGATTTATTTTGACCTCCCTTTCTCTGGTTTCTCATTTTGGCAGCCTCTCTGGAGCGTTGCTGTGGAAATTTCTTTGGTATTCACTGCTGATACTGGGCTGGCAAAGGCTGTGGGGGATGGGGTGTTTGCAGCTTCGTTTTCTTCCTGAGGCTCTGGGGGTCATGCAGGGAGCTTGGGCGTGATTGTGCCTTTCTGTTCTCAGTTTGCCCCATGCTCAGATTCTGCCCTGAGCCTTGGGGTCAGTCCTGTATGCTGGTCTTTCAGATCATCCTGGTTGTGGACTGAGAAACGTGAGTGAAGCCCCCTTTCTCCTTCTTCCTGGCTAGAGCATTTGTACTGTGGCTCCTCACCACCCCATTGCATCCCCTCCTCTGAGAACCAGCATGAAGTCTGGCCGCTGTGGTTTGCAGACCTTTCTGCACCTCCTGGGGCCAAAGTGAGGTGGGTGTGATATCTCATGCCCATCCTGTGGCCTCTTTTCCTTTGTCCTGCAGACCGAGGGAAGTCAGGAGCACTCTCTTGCTGCCCTCTTCCTCTCCCTCCCCCATCGGTAGAGTTCCAAGGGGGACCCATGTTGCAACTGCATCCCCACTGTTCCCCTTTTATTTCTCCTTTGTTTAACCCTCTTCCCACCTGCAGGAACCTTAAAGTGATGAGTGGATTTCTTAGCTGTGATTGTATGTTGTGTAGAGGGTCCTTGGTTGAGGTGTAAGTGTTTTATTAGTTGTAATCTTCAGAGGAGGTTTTCAGAGCTCCCTCTCATGCTGCCATTTGGTTGCTCTCTCACAAATCTTTTATTACAAAATTATAAGCATGTAATTCCGTAACATAACAATATTTAACTACTTAAAAATATTTAACTAGTTCTTAAATTTAACAATATTTAACTACTTCTGCTGGACTGTGTACTTTACACCATGCTTGTCCAACCTACAGCCTGTGGGCTGCACTGCAGCCCAGAACAGCTTTGAATGAGACCTAACACAAATTTGTAAACTTTAAAAACATTACAAAAATTATGCATGGATCTTTTTTTTTTTTTTTTGGCTCATCGTCTATCATTATTGTTAGTGTATTTTGTGTGGAACCCAGGACAATTCTTCTTCTTCCCCGGTGGCCCAGGGAAGCCAAAAGGTTGGGCACCCCTGCTTTATACAATCCCACTGCAGAGCCCTGTGGAGTATGGTCCACTCTGAATGAACACAGGCCTCATTTATCACCTTCAGTTCCATTCTGCAAACTGATAAAAGTTTGTTTTACAAAAGCAGAGCACGAGTTCGTTACCCAGTTGTTTTCAATAGCATACTACCACACCACTAGATGAGCTTCAGGCCCTATCCTGTCAAAATGTTATCCCAAAATGTCAATCCAGGCACTTCCTAGCAGACATTGTAGAGAGAGACACTCCTCTGGGACTTCCTCATGCTCCTACACATCTTACTGGGGGTACTAAGCATGCAAGGTCCTGACCACTCTTCATTGGGCCACTTTTTAGTGTTGTGTTTCCACCAAGCAACCTTGATGAATGAGGTAGTGTGCCCTTCTGGGACAAACAGCCACTTTGCTTACTGCTTGCTATAAAAGCACTGAAGTCCCCAAGCTCACTGTATCTCTCCATAATAAAATCCATCTGAGGCCTCTGCATTGCCCCTGTGAGACTTAAGGGACACAGGGAACTGATGCAAACATGCTGATGTTCATGCTGCTTGCTGTGCTGTGACTAATAGGATCATTTTTCACTGACCCAGGAGCTCCATTTCTTCTGCTAGCATCCATGAAACAGTGATTGGCTAACTTATTAGCTTGTAAATAGGGTAAAATCAAACCCCAGATCAATTTGAGCATAACTGCTTTTGGCAGCCTATTCATTATTTACTTGTCATTTCTCAAGGCCATAACCCCCTTCTGCTCTGTTCTATACCAGGGGATCTGGGATTCTACAGACCATTGCCACACTCACTTTGCAGATGCCTTGTTGTTAGTAGTGTCTGCCAATATGAAAACTGGCAGATGAGAAGGAAGGAGAAAGAAAAATCCTGCTTCTTACTCCAACAGTTGTGGCACTTGGTGGCAGTTCCTTTGATGGGGGAAAGGACTGATAATTACAGACTGCAGGAACCTGGACAAAACCATCTGCTCAGTGTTGTTAGTCCTGGCCAAGGCAATGCCGCTCACTGCACCCAATACAAATATAAACACTTCTCCCGCAATGCAGCAGCAGGTGCAGGCTCAGAGGCACCAGCCAAGCGATGCTACTCCTTTCTGACTTCTGGGTATAATCCCAACTTCCTTTCTGCTCTGGCAGTACCCCTTCCTTCTCTCTTCCCTTCCTCCCACTCATTTGTAAACAATCCCTTACATTAAATTCCATCTGTTTGAAATACCTACACTGGTTTCCATTTTCCTGACTGGACTCGGAACGATACACAATCCTCTCACCTACTCTGTGGTTCAGAGTTTTAGTTGTCTCCTAGCTTCACCAAAGATTTAACATCCATTTCTGTTTCTCACTCTCCTTGGGGCTTGGGGGTAACTTTCAATAGGAAAAGAAACATCTAACCTGTAATGCTATTTTCATAGGGTAACTCCTACCAATAAGTTTGTAATACATATTATTTTTGTTTTAATACCACCCATATGTTGATAATTCTAAAATGCACATCTTCATGCCAGACCACTCCTCTGAGGGCTATACTCCCATGACTTACCTATTTTAATTATCAAACATAACTTCAATGTTCCATTTCTACTCCCCCCATTCTGATCCAAGCTACTGTGATGTCTCATCTGAACTACTCAGTGGTCTCCTAACTCATTTCTTCATTTTGAATCTTTCCCCCCCATAAGTGATGCTCCATATAGCCACAAGAATGATCTTAAATGTGAGATCATTCCACTTCACTATTTATGTTGCAATAGCTTTCCAGGGCAATGACAACAAAATATAAACTCTTTACACTGTTTTAGGATATGCTAAGAACCTCTACTGCTTATCTCTTGCATGCACCACAACCCAAGGTGAATTTTACAGTAGTGCATGGTCTGAGTTAAGGGAATAGGCTCCAGTAGAATGAGCAAACTTCTATCAACAACAGACATGAAAGCGTGGTTCCTCATCTTCCTGTGATCACAGAGGGACCGTGGCACTGTTGGGTTAGCAGTGTACTTCGCATGCTAATGTAGGCACTTCATCCCCTCTATCGCTCTCACTTTCTATAGTGAACTTGTGAAAGCAACTTTGTCAGCAGGAAAATAAACAGTCTACTTAGTACTAGAAAATTTGAATTTGGGAAGCAAGCTATTACAGGAGTTGTCTGAGAAGGCCAGTTGACCCACACCTGGGAACCTTAGCACTCACAGAATGTTATAGTTCCCATTGCTAGAAGAAAATCACCAGTTCTGTAGGAACTAAGCTTATGGAGGCATTTTCTTGGGAGAAGCAGAAGAAACGCTCTTTTCCCAGCTTGTGGTCCAGGCAACCTAGATTAAACTTCTAGCGTCATTTTTGGACACCTTTTCTCATTGAAGAACAATTCTGGTATGTGCCTGTCACTCCAAGTAATTATTAATAATGTCTTCTTTCTGAGTTTTTCACTCACTGAATTCTCAGGCCCTGGCTCAGTCCTTGGAACATAGAATTTCAATAAATATATATCGAATAAATTGATTTCCTAGAAGTTTTGATTTTTGTTTTTAGCTCAAGTTTTAGATTCATTTTTTATGTTATTAGATGTCAGAAAACATAATGGAAAAATAAGTGAACTAGAAATTAGATTCTATTCTCCTATCTGCCTTTTACTCATCTAACATTTCTTGAGCATCTGCTATATGACAGGTACTGTGCTAGGTGCAGGAAATCATGGACTAGTAAGCAAGAGAGACATCTGCTAACAATGACATAATGATGTGACCAGTGCTATAAGAGACAGATACAAAATGCACATGAATGCACAGAGAAGGGACCAGATTCTGCCTGGAATAGTCACAGGCTTGAAAGAGGAAATGACATTTGAGATATGTCACTGGGCAGGCAAGGTAAAGAAAAGAGGATTCCATGCACTACAGAAATAAAAGGAATAATGGTGGTAATGACTTAGCCACTAACATTTCACATATTATTTTATCTGAGCTACAAAATAATAAACATACATAGGTGCTATGTATCATTTTAAGGTATCTATAGTCACTTAATTTTCAGCACATAGGTGAATTCCATTATTGACCCTATTTTGTAAGAGGAGGAAATTGAGGCTCAGAGGTTTTCATGGAGTTAGTAAGCAATACAGCAGGGATTCTTACCCAGGCAGTCTGGCTTCAGAATCCATGGCCTTAACTAAAGACCTCAGAGATCACCCAGATATTTCAATAATGGCGGCAGTGGGGATGGGGGAGGAGGAATGGGACCTTGAGCAGCAATTAGGGTCAGAGACAAGGTCTTAGAGCGCCTTTGTCTTGGATCACACTGCTTCATCTGCTTGGCTGCCTCCTGATGATCCCACGAACTCTCAAATCATGCGATGTACCTCAGACCAACAGGTGTTCAATGACATCCTATACAACACCCCCACCGCCATCACTCCTCAATCATATATGGAACACATTTTATCATTTAGTGATCTGCTGCTTTGGTAAACTGAAAAAACCCTCAAAGATACTTGCATCCTTGTCCTCGCAATGCTTTGACTATTAGTATGTGACATTAGGCAGGCTTCTTGACCTTTCTGACACTTGGGTCCCAAATAAATGAAATGAGGAAGAACCAGCTGGTTATTATGCATTAATGGTTTAATGGCCTGGGTTCTGGAGTTATTCCTGGATTTCAATCTAAGTACTACCACTCATTGGTTATGGGAACTTAGACAAGTTAATCTCCCTAAGCCTCAATTCACTCATCTGTAAAACAGGCAAACTAATAGCTCCTATATTATAGAGCTGTTACAGTGATTAAATAACACAATTTCTAAAAAAATGTATAGAGTGTTTCTTAAATGTTAGCTATCATTATCATCAGCATTAATAGAGTCACGGCATATACATTACCTATACTCGGGATATTTTTATGGAAACTTCCATTTGTTTAATGTAATATTTGATACATATAAAAATACATGCAACATATATGTAAGTTATAAAGCAAACAAAACAAGGAGTAAAACATCACCAGTAGAACTGGCACATACCCATGTACTTCCTCTCTATCCTACTTCCTGTGCCTTTCCACAGTTTTCTATGGCAACTCATCTTGAATTTTGTTTATCATTCCTTCCCTTTTTGAGTAGTTTTATCACATAGGTATCGATCCATAAACATATGACTTACTTCTGTTTAACTTTTATAAAAATATGGTAAACAAATAACTTCTAAAACCTAATTTTGACTCAACTTGTTTCTAAGAGTTACTTTTTACAGTGATAAGTATAATTCATTTATACCACTGGATAACATTCCACTGTGTGAGCATTTATTTATCCATTCTGTTGATAAATCTTTGTATTGTTTTGTTTTGTACTATTATGGACACTGTTGCTATGCCACCCTTGGACATGTTCCTTGGGCCACATGGGCAAGCATTTCCTATAGGGCGGACCTTAAACTTGGAATAACTAGGTGAAATCTCAACATTACAAGTTAATGACAATGTTTTCTCAAAATAAAGTGCCAACTTACACTCCCCACCAGTGCAGAAGGGTTTCCATTGGTCTACAACACTTTGTTTTAGCAAACGTATTGAAATTTGCCAGCATATAGGGCTTAAAATGAAATTTCATTGCAGCTTCTAGTCTGTATTTCCTTGATTATGAAGTTAACCATTTCTGCATACATTAATGGATCATTTATATTTCCTTCTCTGTGAAATGCCTGCCTTTTCCCATTTTTTGTCATTTTTCTTGCTCTGTAGGCTTTTACATATTCTAGATCATATTTGTTTTATTATTGTGAAATATCTTATTTCCCAATTTGTGACTGGTCATTTTGCTTTATGATTTTTGATAAGCAAAGGTTATTCCTAACCATTAAATTTTTCACTATTTTGTTTACATTTTTTTTAAAATTTCATAAATTGTCCTATATTTTCTTCCAAAATTTTTAAAGTTTTATCTTTTATAGATAAGTTTTTAAATAACCAATTCATTATTGCATAAGGTATAAGCAGAGATCCAATTTCACTTTTTCCTACATGTATGACAAATTTTCCTAGCATCATTTATTGAGTAATCTATACTTTACCCAGTGACCTCTAAAGCCATTTTTATCATACAGCATTTCCATGTAAGAAGGGTCTGTTTCTGGGTCCTCTATACTACCCCACTGTCCAATTTGTTTATTCCTGCACCCATAGTATACTTCACTTATCACTACAGCTTTATTTAAAAAGAAAGTCTTGTCAACTGGCAGAGCGAGTCCCCCAACTCATTCTTCCACTACCAGAGTATGTTGTCTTTACTTATCAATACATCTTTAGAATCAACTTGACCAGTTCCCTCAAAAAAACCTTCTGGGAATTTTTATTCATTTTGATCTGTAACATCAATTTGGGAAGGACTGACATCTTTATGTTATTGATGTTTTCAATAAACATGGTGACCAATGTATTTAGTCTTCTTTTAATGCATTTCAGTAGTTTTTTAATGTTCTCCATAGCTACCACACACTTGGGGAGACTCCTTTCATTTTCTGATGATCATTTATGGCATCTTTTTAAAATTATTTTCTTTGCTGTTGTTTGCAATCAAATTTTGCATACTAATCTCATTTCCAACACATAGTCACCTATAATTCTTTTGTTTTTTATGTAATCCCAGCCTTTCTGTTCTTCCTTTCCAATCTCAGTAACTTTTTCTTTTCCTTCTACAACTATGCTTGCTAGAATCTCCGTACAAGCAGGTTAACGAGAAGTGGAGGTAACAAGACTTCCTTGCCTTGTTCCTGTTTTAAATGCTCTGCTTTCAAGAATGTTTGAGCAACACCTTTGATACAAACCCTTATTTCCAAACTTCATTGTCAAGATTTGCAGCTGTCATCACAGAATCCCTTTCTAGTGTTTCCTACTTACTGCTCTAGTTTCAGCTCCTAGTTTAAAACTCATCACTTGGGAGATGTTCCCTTCTTCCTGCAAGCCCAATGTTATAGACTGAATTGTCCCCTCAAAATTCTCATGTTGAAGCCCTAATCCCCAACGTGACTATATTTGGAGATAGGGCATAATTCAAGTTAAATGAAGTCTTAAGGGTGGAGCACTAATGTGATAGAATCAGTGTCCTTATGAGACACCAGAAAGCTCGCTCTTTCTGTCAGAATGCAAGAACATCATGTGAGCACACAGTGAAATGATGGCCACCTACAAGCTAGGAAACACAATACGCTGGCACCCGATCTTGGACTTGAACCTCCAGAATTTTAAGAAAATAAATGTCTGTCATTTAAGCCAGCTAGGTCATGGTATTTTGTTATGGCAGCCTGAGCTAAGATATCAATGATGCAATACAACTATGTTGCACTTAGGATCTGGTTATTTTGCAATGGGAAGCCTCCTCACTCCAGATTATCGAGTCTGCTACATGGCCAGAAGCATAAGGGCAATACTTCTGTTCTTTACCTAAATGCTCCTTTATTTCACAGGGGGCTATTAATTAAGCATCCTCATTAAGGACTACAAGTAAAACTAAACTGTCTGATGAAAAAATGTGCTTATAGTCACACTTTTTAAGGATAGTTGCATAAGCATTTCATGTCCTGGTTACCTCCCCAAACTCAGAATAAAATATAGGTTAAAAGCCTAAGGACTGTGGGAGTAGAGGTAAGATTGTACTTTTACTTGCAGAGAAAGGATAAGAGTAAAGAGTTGATCACGTCTACAGAGATAAAGGTAAGAATGTGTAAGAAATGGGTTTTGCTGCAAAGCACAAAAAAGTGGCTTAAATGAGGAGAGATTTATTTGCATCGCCCAAAGAAGCCCAGAGTAGACTGTCCAGAGCCGGCGTGGGTGGTTCCATGGTCATCAAAGGCTTCAGCTTCTTCTGTCTTCCATCCTGAATATTGTGGCATGGTCCATGACGGCTACTGAAGGCTGTCATCATGTCTGCATTTCAGACAAGCAGAAACTAGATGAGGATCTGGAGAAGCACAAACGGTGAGCCTCCCAACAGTTAGCTCATTTAAGGAACTTCCTGAAGCACCTCAAATTGACTTCTGCTTGTACCCCCTTAGCAGCCCTTGAACACAAAGGAGAATAGAAATGCAGTATTTTAGCTGTGCACACTGTCATCTCCATTAAAATATAGGTTCTATAAATGTGGAAGGGGTAATGGATATTGTAATGTATTAATCATGTTTAGTTTCTGTATTTTATGATACAATGACATCCTAGGAGAAACTAGCCCTCCCTTCCAAGGTTAGCTGATTCCTAAAAAATGTAAATGATTTGTCCCTGAACATGCCTTTGATATGCAAACCAACCAATCCTGAGTCTATACCCTCCACTGGCCTCCTCTTACCAGGCTCCTGTGCCTAGGGCTTTATTCCACTGCCCACAATCACCCTAGGACCTCCTTTCTGACAACTAGGGACCACCCCTATAGCCCAGACCCTGCTGAAAACTGTTCAAACTGCCCAATCCCAAACTTGCTCAGCTAGCCTATCCTGTCTCATCGCTTCTTTCCTCATGAAAAACCACAACACAAGCTCTGGCCCACACTTTTCCCTCATTCCTTCTGCCTCCTGACCTACCCGGGTGCTTCCCCATGTGGTCCTGCTCGGTGTGGCACGTGCCCTCCTCTCTGGAACTATCAGTAAGAAACTCTTCTTTCAAAGGCAGTTGTCTCCATGTCTGTCATCGCACCATACCCAATTAAAACCAATCCCTGGTATACTGTAAAACAAGTAGGCAACTGGAAACCTTTCCCACATTATGGTTTTCCACAACAGGAAGCTACAATCCAGGCAACATTTGAAAGTTACCTCACAAAACCTGTTTATAATGTGTTTAGCAGAAGAAAAAAGTCACTCGTCTCAACTTCTCTTCTGAACTCCAGACTTATTAATCATCGCCCTGCCAAATATAAGCTAAAACATCCACAATTAAATTATGTTCAAACTCATCATCTTTCCTTTTCTCAAGTCTACTCCACATCATGTTCCTTAGTCTCAGAAACAAAGTGTCACTGTCTGTAGGGGGCGCATGAGCCAGAAGCCAGGTCCTTTGAGTAGACAGGTTCTAGCAAGGCTACCTGCGTGCTTGGAGTCCACAGTTCAAGGGCTTTGCAAGGCAGCCCAGAGCTGGGTGCACAAGGACAATGCTCGGAGTGTGGTTTCTGACGTCTGGCAAAATATGACTTTGTGAGCAAGGTTGTTTGGTCTCTGGATATGATTCGAGACATAACTGTGGCCTGCCTGCCTTGAAGAGAATAATAATAATATAATCAGTAATGCCTTAGCAACATGTACCAAAATATTGATTACATGCAGGTGTCTGTAACCATTTGTCCCAGTTAAGATGTACTTTCCAGTCTCGCTTTGCTGATTTACCCTTATGATCTCACTTGTTTTGCCCACCCTATAAAATAAACTTGCTGCTGCCAGGCAAGGTCTCTGTGTCTCCATCAGAGCGCAGAGAACCACCCGGTCCCAGCTTTTCTGTCTGTGTCTGTGTCTGTGTGTTTTTTCTTCATTCTCCATCACCTCCCCTCCGGTTCACCCGTTCACCCGTTCACCCGTGCAGGTCGCGGCAACTGTCTACACAGCTACCCAAGCAGGAGCTTCAGAATCACCTTTTAATTGCCTTTTCTTACTACTGCCATCTGCTGTCACCACTAGATTCCGGGTGGGGAGGTATGTGTTCTTAGTATCCCTGACCTGGAACCCAGTCCGGGTTCTGGCACATATTGGCACACAATGAGTGAACCAATGTGAATCCCAAATGGCCCTCATGTCACCTCTGATCCCCACGCTATTAACCTTTCTAGGCGTATTCAGCAGCTTCCTGCCTTGTAAACCCTTTCACCTGTCTTCATTATTCTTTCTGAAGGACAATTCAGATAAGATGTCCCTGTCTTAAAAACCTTCTAGAGCTCCCCACTGCCAACGGGCTGTGCAAGTTTTCAAGACCCTTTGCCATCTAGCCCCATCCCATTTTCCATGTTTTACCTTTCACTGCTTTGTATACTTTTTTTTTCATTTTCTGGACTTGATGAAAACTAGCCTAACAAATTTTCTTCTGTGCTCCATAGGACCGTATTTCTACCATGACAAGTGTACTATTCATACCATATCACACTTAGCTGCACAGGCTCCTGCTAATCCTCCCCACCCAACCCACATCATCCTAGACTGGGAGCTCCTGCAGTGCAGGAGTCCTGATATATTCACCCCTATTATCCAGGCCTGTATGAATGCATAGCATATAGTAGGTGCTCAACTGACAGTTGAGTTGCAAAAGATGCTGAGATTACTTGTAAAAAGCCACGGGAGACTGAAAACAAACACTTCCCAGGTGGATTACGATCTCAGTAATGCATGGACGTTAATGACAAAAAAGGTCAAATACAATATACTAAAGTGAAAATGCTCTTATCCCCTGAGACGTGATGAGATGGGCATGGTGACTGAAAGAGTGATATGCCTGTTTAAATTAACCTCACCAACAGTAACAATAGCCAATATGTTGAGCACTTAAATTCAGTTACTATGTGCTAAGTAATTACATACATTATTTATTGTGCTCTTCACAGCAACCCTATTAAGTAGCTAATACTGTTGTCCCTATTTTATTCACAGGAAAATAAAACAACAAAAATCTGAGGCAGGGACAGTTAAGAAACCCACCAGAGTCTACAGTCATACCACCCTGAACACGCCCGGTCTCGTCTGATCTCGGAAGCTATGCAGGGTCGGGCCTGGTTAGTACTTGGATGGGAGAAACCCACCAGAGGCCCCTGGGCTGGTGAGGGAAGCAGGGATTCAAATCCAGGCTATCTGACTGCACAGCCTTAACTGAACTATTATGATAGACCATCTTTTATCAATCACAAGTGCTACAGAAAAACTAAAAAATATCCAATGTACACCTGCATACACAAATAAGACACTGAGGTCAAAGCATGGTAGAGAGCAAATGGATGAAGAGTGAAAAGACAAAGTTCTTTACTGTGGCTGCATGATTCCAATAGCTAAAAAGCTATACACCATCCTGTCCCAGACTGTGGGACTGGCACAGAAGCAAATTACAGCCATGAGAGGGTACTTCAATGCTGCTAACACCTGCCATCTATCAGTCTCTAGAAAGTAAGCCTGACAAATTCTTGAACAACCTTCCTGACAATATCATCTCTCGGTTGGAAGGAAACAATGGAGGAAACACTGAAAGGAACAGACACTCTGCACTTACTTTAACCAGTGGAGACACTGTTTGATAAAACAGACGAGGAATATGGAAAGATAACATGGTAGAGAAATTAACTTATTTCATGTAGGATCATCAGACTGAGAATCAGAAAGAATAAAGAGGTAGAGGTATTTTTCCCTCAGTCATAATTCTGCCCCCAACCAATTATGTCTGAAACTCCCAGTGTGATTCAGATGCACTCTGCATGGGATGCTGGTCCAAAGTTTGCAATGGGGGACTCTGGATACTAGGGCCAATGAGTGTGGGAGGACAGCGGGAAAGCAGGCAGGGGGCAGAAAGCAAAATGCAAGCTTCACATACCAAAGTTCAAACTCCAGGTTGTCTCTTAGACGCACATGACCTTGAGACGTAACTTAACCTCTCAGTTTCAGGTTTCCTCCTTACCTATAAAATGGGCATACTACCTTTTTCTTAGGTTAATATTTAAATGAGAAAATGATGAAAAGCACTTAGCTCAGTGTCTGATACATAATAAGCAAATAATAAATGTCAGACATTTATATGATTATTGTTACAAGAGATTTCTCTACAACTCATTAACCACAGGATTATCTCATTCTACAATGATTTGCTTGCTGTTACTCCCATCAATCTTCATGACACATAATGCAAACCCTGACAGAAAAATAAGTAAAGTGATCCTGCCCTCATTTCCCTGTCAATGCTTCAGTGTAATCCAGCTGAACAACAAAAATTCATAAGGCCCTGAAAACTCACACTGCTAGGTTGTACTGGGGGAGGAGAGAAAGGCAAAGGGTAGTTTGAGTAAAACACAACCTGCCTTTAAGAACTGCAGAAGCTTTGGAGAACAAAGAGAAACTACCTTATGTTCTCCTAACTGAGCTGCAAATGTTAGGCTGTAACACAACTGGCAATGACAAAGAATACCCACAACAGCCATAGAAACATGTCCTTGATATTTTTGGATGTCTTTGGATTAATCGTCCAGTGATATTTAAGAAGTGATGACTCTTTGAGGACTGTCTTGGCAACAAACAGTGAATCTCATATGGGTTGGTGTTTAGAATTGGTCACTCTGGGTAGTGTACATGTATGAAGAGGAGAATGAAAGAAAAAAAGAGAGAGAGAGAGAGAAAAGAAGTGAATGAAGAGTCTAAACATAAGATGCCAAGATGCAGACAGTGGAGAAAAATACATGAAAAATTATCTTGCTCCTCTCCAATAGATGAAGTGGTATGAGCTGAAGGTAAATGAATAGAACAAGCCTGGCTTGGAAATAATGGAAAGGTATTTTTTTTCTCAAATGAAAAGAGCTTTATTTATCTTTATTATCAAAGTAAAACACACTCAATGCTAAAAAAAAAATTTAAATACACAAAAGTGTAACAAAATAAGGAAACTCACATATAATCCCCCATCAAGAGAATCATCACAATGTATGATGTTTCTCCTTCCACACTTTTCTAAGCATGTAAGTATATTACTTTTTTCAAAAATTAGATAATATCATATATGCTTTTTGATACTTTTTCTTCCAGTTTTCTATGCATTGTACTCAATCTTTCCACTTAACCTAAAATCTCGGAATCAAAGGCACAGGGCAGTTTTATGCAGGGCAGTTTTATGCAGGCATATTCCCTGACACCATAACATGAGAAATGCAGGACACAAAACTTGAACTAGAAGACCCCTGTAGCCTGCTACTGCTGTCAGATTCAACATGGACCAGCTTGGGTGCAGCAGAGGGGGCTGCCTAGCAGGGGAGGGCAGATTATGCTCCTATAGACTGACTGGTTGTAGATCGGTCTGCAGTACCATGCACACGCTGAGGCCTTGGCGCCAAACACCTGACTCCAAGGGCTCTGCTGCCCTAGCCTCAGAGCCTTTCAGGCAGGCTCCTCGGAGAGTCTGGGCCCGCCCCCCCACGACTTGCAGAGTCCTGCAGGACACTCTTTGCTGCCCCTGCACCCTGGACTCAGAACAGCTTTCAGTCATTAAGCTGTTTTGTTCACCATATTACTTTCCCACAGTACAGATTTATTGCTCTGTTTAAAGAGGAATTCTAATCTGCATAACTTCTCATAATTTTTAAAGAGTATCAAAGTAGTTTCACAGAGGAAAGAAATAAAGAGTTGTTCAAGAGAGAAGTTTTACCTACTTTACAAATTCACTTTAGGAATGTAACATAAAGGAGGACTACATCACCAGACAGTTTTAATGTGTGAACTCAGCAGATTTTACGCTGATTAGTGGCCCCAGATGCAGAAAAAAAGATGGCTGATATGAGGAAATGGCAATTAGTTTTCTACTATTCCTGGGCAAGAAGATAAAGCTAAGGAGCTCCACCTTTCCTTAGCCAAACTGCACTGCCAAGTACAACAAGCAGCTCAAGAGTTCAGGAAATAGCTTAAAATGAGAAGTCAAGGGCCTATAACAGCATGTGAATTATGAACCTGTTAAAGTCCAGCAAGAAATAAGCTGCAATGAGCACCACATTCTCAGGCAGAAAGGCTAGGACATGTAGCCTAGGGCACACACACACAGGCTGGGTCAGCGACCAAGCTGGAGCCTGGGTGGCCCAGACAGAATAAGGGTCTTCTACAATTTGAACTGGAAGACAGCTCTGTTATCAGCCAAGCTCTAAAACAGGGGTCCCCAACCCCCAGGCCCTCGACAGCTACTGGTCCGTGGTCTGTTAGGAACCAGGCCGCACAGCAGGTGAGCAGTGGGTGAGTGAGGGAAGCTTCATCTGTACCTGCAGCTGCTCCCCACTGCTCACATTACCACCTGAGCTCTGCCTCCTGTCAGATCAACAGGGGCATCAGATTTTCACTGGAGTGTGACCCCTATTGTAAACTGCACATGTGCATTTCTCTCCCACCTCATCTGTGGAAAAACTGTTTTCCATGAAACCGGTCCCTAGCGCCAAAAAGGCTGGGGACTGCTGCTCCTAATCACTGTAGCAAACTAGCAGGCAAACCCATGGAGGACAGTTACAAACTTCAGTAAGTAAAAGATGCACTGAAAAACTGGGTTTATGTAATCCTTGTTAGTAAATCATTAGTACCCTTTATTTCCAGACTATTATAATAGAAAAGTTATTGTTTGTATGCATGATCTATATGTGTATGTACATCAAGAGACCATGTGGAAAAATAAAAGGAAAATTTAATACCCAAGTCTCTAGCCTAGGAAGGCAATGTCAAAGGTTGCTTAGGGGACTTCCCGAGATTTCTGGATGAGACTGAAAGTATAGAGAACAGGGGCTTAGAAAAACAGAGAATAGTGGAACCAGAGTCTTTGTGTCATCACCTGAAATTGCACTATTTCATCCCTAGTTATACCTTAAGTCTTTATTGCTAGGAAATGCTATTTCATACATGCTACTAGTAAAACTGTCCCAAAACAAAAGATGTGAAGAAGGCAGGTTAGTCTTGAAGCCGTTTGGGTTAGGTACCAACCACTGCTCAGCACCCCCTTCAATTTGGGCTAGAGCTGAATATCCCATTGGGATCACGCATCTACAAAGATTTATTGAGTGTGTATTCTATGCCAAGCACTGGGTAAGGTGCAAATACACAGAGAAGATACAGTCTTTGCCTTTGAATCTATAGCAAACAGATAAGAAAATTATTATTTCAACGGTGGGATAAATGCCTGACATATAGCTCAATCAACACAGAGTGGCTGAATCAATCCTGTAACAGAAGGGTGCCCAAAAAACAAGTGACCTTCCCATGACACTTATCTCTTCGCCATCAACACAGATGAACCTGAAAATCCACTATTCTGTACACTTGTACACAGAAACCATCCCTAAAAGAATAAACAACTAGTGAATGCCATATGAGACAGGAACGACCAAGGTTGATGGTACAAAAAAGGGAAGGGGAGCGACAGTTGGGAGAAATATTATCACTCATTTTATATAAAATATTTTAATTCTTGTCCTTAGAAACTATAAGACTATACAGGATTTGGAAATGAGACTGTACCAAACACTGTCCAAAGAAGAATCGTCCACTCTATGCCTTCTCTTTTGTCTGGTCACTCAGAAATATAATGTTATCTGTAAAGAAGACAAAGTACAAATATTATTTTCAGAACTCCTTCTGCATCCCATTTAATCATTCCTCTCTAATATATACATATTTCAGAGCTGTTAACTGAAAGAATTTTAGACAAATTCTCAAAATATTAAGTAAAAATTGCTATGTTCATGAGAGGTACATAGATACAACAGGGTTAATGGATCTGAAAGCTGGGCTTTAGCTCTTAGTCAACAACTCAGACCTTATTAGAAGAGGTGGGATATTTTTTGCCTTCCCTGAAGACAGCTAAGGTCTTCTCAGTAATAACTTTCTACAAAAGAACTACTCACAAATTTCAATGCTTCCATTGCTCAGACATATGCCATTAAAACAGGCAGTACATCCTTACACAAAAGAGGACGAAGGCATAACATTCCATATATCAGAGGTATGGAGAAAGGACAGGGTTCAACAGAGGGCCTTGTTACCAAAGATAGATTTACTTACATTTTTAAGTTTGAACACTCATATAGAACATATTTTATTTTTAAATTTTAAAACCGAATGACTTTTATATACTCATTCTTTGGAAAATTTTTACTAATTAATATTACAGAGAACATTTGTATCTAAGAACATCAGACACTGCTCTGTCCCAGATGGAGTTAGTTTAGCATAAGCAAAGAAAAAGAATTAAGTAGTACTTCCTGTATAAGTCCAAAAGATTCAGATTCTCAAACTTTAGAATTATTCAAAAATGATTATTAAATGACTATTTTGTTCATAACTATATCTTCTAAAAACAGAGTATTTTAGTGTAGAATTGTTATTTCAAAAGAGATCATTAAAACTGCATCACTGTGTAAAGGCAAGAGTGCCATCCACTGGTGATTATTTTTAAGTTGCAGACATCATCCCTAGGAGAAAAATTATGGCCTATAAAACAGAAAAACCAAATTAGACTCTATTTCCTTCAATTCAAATATCACTAAAGATCTATCCACTTTTACTATCAGCCATAAACCTATATTAATTGCTCAGTCACCCATGCTAGTATACAAGGGCTGTCCGGAAAGTATCCAGCCACGTAACTGTTCTTGTTATATTGGCAATGGCTGGATTTTTCCCAGACAGTTCTCATGTATTAGTGACAAGAAGAAAACAAAATGGCAAATAATCTGAAATGCATCTTTTTGGCTAGGTTCTTAACAATTCACACATTCCAAAGTTTGCCCACACATTTGGTTTATAGTGGAATCTCAAAGTTAATGCTTCATAAAAACATGATCAATAGAGATTTTTAAATGTTAATTATTTTATTAGAAAGCTTCATTTCCCACTGCTGAAATCATAGTTGTAACCTATACCATACAGAGATCTGGAAAAATTTTTTGAACCCATAGATATCCCTGGCAACATGGGCAAAGGAAGAACAGGGCATACAGGAAATGATTTACTGTTAAGACGTTCAAGAATTATGAAAGCAAAATGGTCAGAAAGAACCTTGTCTAAGGTTTCATAACAAGGGTAGAAAGATACCTATGTTAGTTTTCAAAGTCAATATACTTTCTAAGAAAATAGACATTGTAATTATTATTTACAACAAATCATAATTTATCAAAATAGTTTATGGCAGGAGGGTCCAAAATTTCCTGGGTGACACTGGAAGAACTGTTCTGGGACACATAAAATACACTGACGCTAATGATAAAAATACACTAATAGCTGATGAGCTAAAAAACGGTCTGTGCATAATTTTCATAATGTTTTAAGAAAGTTTATGAATTTGTGTTGGGTCACATTCAAAGCCATTTGGGCCACATGCAGCCCACAGGCCTCAGGTTGGACAAACTTGGTTTACGGTTAAGACGTGAACTCTGGAGCAAGAGAAAAAGAGAAAGATAAAAAGAAAATCAATTGATTAAAAAAGAGTTAAGTATTCAGATGTCTAGCCTCCAGAATTGCAGGAAAATAAATTTCCAATGTTAAAAAAAAAAAAGAGAGACTTAAGATACATGTAAACAATGTAATATAACGTTTGCACTTGTATTTACAAAACAACCAAATTTGAACACTGTGACATCGGTTAAAAAATTTTAACAATAACTTATGCATTCTAATTATAAAAGAGTTCATATCTTTCAGAGATACCTACTGAAAAATTTACAGATGAAATAATATGTCTGAAATTCACTTCAAAATAATGCAGGTGGAGGCAAAGTGGCTGAGGACATAGTGAAGTACAATCAGCTGACAGCTGTTGAAACTAAATGATAGCTTGTTTTTCTTTTAATTTTCTATTTTTTTTAAGTTTGACATTTTCTATTAAAAATTTTAATTGGTATCTAATTTTGGCATATCTCAGAAGTGCATAAACATTGAGACATTTACTGTAATAAAATTTCTTTCATTCCCATCTACTTATTTATAAAAACAAGGTTTCTCAGTGTTTATATCCATAAAAAACAAACAAAAGAAGTTGTGCTTCACAACTGTCTTATTTTAGCAATTTATCCAAAATGAAAGAAAAGGACCATCTATCTCATTTGAAGATGCACTTCCAATAAAATTTTAGTTTTTGTATTTATATATTAAAGTGTTTTGGTCAATTATGTTCTAAAAACACCAATGATAACCCAATCAAGGAGAAATGTAACATTTAGCACCTTACTATCACAGAATTTTAAAAAATATTTTTAAATGTCTATTTATGTATGTCTTTTTGTTACAAATATACTAGAATGAATAACAGAAGATTTCTATCTATATAATTTATTAAGATACACTTCTGAGGAAAAAATGGAATGAAAAAACAAGTTAGGAGAAAAGGAATATAATCCCTGAGAAACGCATCGTTAGGTGATTGCGTTGTTGTGCAAACAACATGGGGTGCACATCCACACATCTATATGATAGAGCCCACTACATACCTACGGCTATATGGCATAGCCTACTGCTCCTAAACAAGCCTGTACACCATGTCATTGTACAAAATAACACAAGATCAAGGCAAGCACAAGAGAAAAATGATACAATCAAGAGCTGCTGGGTATATGTAATGCAGCATTCTGTTTGACAGCAAAGTTAGTTTTTTGAGTAGAAAGAGTACACTCTAAAATAAGGATGAACAGTAAATACATAAACCAGTAACAGAGCTGTTTATTCTCATTATCAAGTATGATGTACTGTATGTTAATTGTACACTTTTATACAACTGGCATTACCGCAAGCACATTGTGCTATGATGTTAGGATACCTAAAACGTCCCTAGGTGAAAGGAATCTTTTAGCTCTGTCATAATCTTATGGGACCACTTTCGTATACGTGGTCTATCATTGACCAAAAAGTCATTAATGCGGTACATGACTGTATTATAACATTTCCAAATGTTAAATAGCTTGTTCATGTATTTCTTTTATATGATGATTGATATCAAATTGCTTTGATGTTTAAATCCATTGATATGAAAGTAACAACTTTATATTGGAAAAAAGTGTTACAACTTAAAGATGTCCAAAAGAATACAATTTTCAAAATTCTTGTAGAATTTTCAAAAAAGTTTGAAAACTCTGCCCTAGGGGATAGTTTCTTTATTGTTCAATTTATTGGGGTGACACTGATTAGCAAAAATTACATAGATTCCAGGTATACAATTGTACAGTGCATCATCTGAGTTGCACTGTGTGTTCATAATCCAGAGTTAGTTCTCTTTCCATCACCATATATTTGACTTCCCTAGGGGACAGCTTTTAGCCTTCTTTAAGCTTTGTGGTCCATCTTTTCTATGTTAGTTTGTATTCTGTTTAAAGAGAACACTAGGAATTTAAAACAAAACCATCATGTTAAGTACCAAAAGGGTTCTGAATAAATCTGTAAAAATATCTAATGCCACTCACATTAGTGTAACTCTATCTTGGCAGATACTTCTCCCGGGTTAGGCCATGTCCATCAAAAACACTAGATTAAAGTTTTGCTAATTCCAAACAATAAGAACTTGCATTGAGAGTTCAATTTACACTCTACTCAGTGTTACTAGTGAACTAAAACTGTGAGTATGGAAATAATTTCTAAAAAAAAAAAAAACAATGTAGAAACTCTTAGCAAGTCCACAAACCACATCAGAATTGTTCTAGTGAGCTGCCTTACAATCTCATTAGCATCAGTACTTACAGCCCAGTTAAAGTTACTTATAACATAGCCAAGCTTTTAAAGAAGGGGGGAGAAAAGGAACAGCTATTATCACATGCTTCTTACCAGCTATGATTGTTGTTGCTTGTCGCCTCACATTATTTTTATCTGTGTATTCACCATAGTCTACTTTCCCTTCCACATAAATTCGAGACCTGAAATAAATTAAATTTACAGTTTTTAGTCTGGAGATTCTAATATGTTTTACAAGAGAATGAGTAATGAATATACACTAAGGATGAAACATAATCATATGTACCCTTATTTTTATTACCACTTCTCAAAGTTAAGAATTAAGAATACTAAAACAAAATATACAGACTTTACAAATCTAGGTAAAAAGGACAAAGTTTTCACCCTTGAGCTGACTGTGGTCCTTAAGGAAGTTAAAGAATACATACTGTTTAAAATCTAAACCAAAAATTTTAAGACAGTAACCTTAAGACCATGAAAATGGAAGGGTAACCTACAGCATCCTTTAAATCTCCAACACTGATTTCCAATGAGCCATTTTCCTTAACTGATTTTGGACTCCCTAACAGATTTGTTGATTTTTACTTATATTTCAATTCCTTTCTATTGCAAGTTCATGAACTTACTCTCAAGGGACTTAGATTAAAATTCAAAATAGAGGTTTTCAGTTTAGTATTTCACTCAGTTAATTATTAAGGCTATTTCTGCACTATCTAGAAGGCTGAACTAGAAGACAACCATAACACACCAGTAGGTGAAATTGCATATGGACATTTTTCTTTGAAATTTCCTACACGGGCTTGTATGTGTGTATATACACATACTCTTACAGACATATATACATACATAAAGGACAACTGAGGTACATATAAAGAAAAGGTATGCAGTTATTGAAAAGAAATTGAAATTTTAGTTGCTAAAATTATTTTTCATGAAATGTTTTATTTCTATAAACCAGTACATTTCTAAGTATAGCAACTGTGAATACAACTGCTGGTAAACACACCCCTTTGTCCTGTGGGTTTGGAAAAGACACTCTTTATACATAATCAATCCAAGCCTTCCAAAGGAGAACTACAAGCCTATGTAAAATTGTCAAATGTAAATAACTTCTGTGAATATGACCCAAATGCTTCACTGCATCAGTCTTCACACATTCCAGATCCTCGGCTAGAACATCATGTGGAAGGTAAGAGGCCCAACATCCACTGCTGTGCAACACAGGAATTCCTAAAAGCCTGCACTGCACCTGCTCACACAGCACTTAGTACACGCTGCCTTCCCTCTTGCGTCACCTGCTTCTATTTATGTACATACCCTGTTTTCCCAAAATTGTAAGTTCTTAGAAGACTAAAGAGGTTTCATATACCTCTGAATTAGTCACACATAGCAACACACATCATGCATATATTAGGCACTGAATAAATATCTCTTGAGTTAATATAGGGCAGTTAGCAGTGCTCAGGAACAAAGGAATTACACATTCCATGAGAACACATGACATCAGTTTTCAAACCATTCAAACTGTAAAATTCTTCCTTCCCCAACTTACCCCCTTTTCACATACTGATATGCTACATCTCTGAGGCCTGGTCGGAATACTGAAATTCTGTGCCATGTTGTCTTTTGACTGACATCACCTAAATCACAAGCATAGGAAATATGGTTACAAATGGCAGCAGACAAAACAAATGCCAAAAGACCACATGCTCAGCAAAAACAACATCACAAGTCCTAAGAGAACAAAACAAAGAAACGAAGATCCTTTCTAACAGTAGCTTATCTCTAATTAGATAACTGACAGTAATTTATTTATTCCTGATAAAAGTAAACCCCAGTCCTTTATACTCACCCATTTGGTATGTTTCATTTTCTCCAGATTTCCACATCTCATTTGTCGCTAGAGAAAATATTGTGACTGGGTTTTTCCCTTCCACCTGTCTCATGACAGGGTCCTGGCCCACTCGCCCAAGTAACTGCACACGATTCAGAGCTGAAACACAATGTGTAGATAAAATGAGAACTGAGAGAAATGCCGAGAAGAGGAAGAGCTAAAATACCTCAACTTAGATCTCAGCATTAAGCAAAACCCAAGTTCTGTAAGATAGAAAATAAGTTGAAGGGAGTTCCCTGATGGTGCAGTGGCTTAAGGCATCGGTGCTGGCGCTGTCAGCGCTGTGGCCTGGGTTCGATTCCCAGTCAGGGAGCTACCCACATACCAAAAAGCAAAAAAAAAAAAAGAAAGAAAGAAAATAAGTTGAAGAGGCAAATAAACAAAGGCTGGGAGTAGGTGGGGAGTAGAGAAATGACAAGAAAAGTAGAAAACATTCTTAGAGAAAGTAGCCCCACAAAACAAACAGTAAAGTCTTTACTTTATCTTAATACTTCTTTGAGATAACTTAAGAAAATAATAACTCTCTGTATGGTTAAAAGAACAAATCTGAGATCTGAAAATATTTATAAATATAAGAAAATACTTCTGTGAAACAACAGCTTTCATAAACTTTCACTCCCTCAGTCAAACAGCACTTAACCTTGCAAAACTTAGATAACCAAATGACTCCAGGAAATTCTATGTCAGGAGACTAACAAGAGTTAAAATTGTCTGATAAGGGAAGAAGGGCCCAATTTATACCAGACCTCTGTAGCCTGATGGGGCAAGGCCAACATCTGAGAGGCAAATACGAGCTGAAGGCATGATGACAAACAGGTTATAACCCAAACACCGCACCTCTGTGACCCATTTGAGAGAATATTAGCACATTACTATAAGTAACATACTTTAAACTTGGAAATTAGCTACTACTTACATCTTTCGAGAACCAAGCTGCTAGCTATTTCAGACTCATGTCTTACAAACTGATGAAGCACCTAAAGTGGAACAAATAAATGGTTGTAATTTCTCAATATTTTGCAAAAGGCAAATGCAGATAGAAGACCCACTCACATTCAGTCACCACCTAGTCAGCAGTTCCTATAACATACATCCTGAGAAGAGAAGCACTTCCTAAGTTCTTCCCTTATACAGTGCTAGGACCATGCAACTTATCGGCAGCCAACTACAGAAGCCCAAAGATACAAAGGAGGTTCCAGAGAGCATACCCAAAGAAGTAATTTATAGTCCCCTCCTGTTTCTTTTATGGCAACCCTCCTGATCATAGTGCTTCTGTGGTTGCACACAAAAGGTATAATCAAATATAAGTTGGAAAATGTCAGGTTTTTCAATGAATCAAAGAAAAAAGCCCAAGATAAATTTGGTTCTCTGATAAAGTATAAAGATATGACTGACCAATCAGTTTGTCAGAAAAGGTAGTCACTGCCACAGAATAAATCTATAAACTATGCAAAATTCTCTCCACCTTATTGATGAAAAAAAATGAAGTTCAGAGAGATTAGGGAACTTATCCAAAATCCTACAGAAAATAAGTGGCAAGTCACGCCTAGAACCAGGGCCATTTGACACCACAGCTGCTGCTTTTCACAATGCCTTCTGCTGCCTCCTTAAAAACATTCTGTTCAAGGGCTACTACCACATTATGAGTACACATGACTGGGCACATTGCTGGTTTCAGGGTTCAGAGAGCTAACTACTACATCAGAGAAACATGTGTCAAGTGATCGCACTGTAAATATAAAAAGCTGATATCCACCAATCAAATGAACACCCATTCCTGGGATACTGTCAGCTATGGAATCCTACCACTGTGGTTTGGGGCAGTGGGTGGGTAAGAAGATAAAGATGTGACTTACAACATACTAAAGAATCCAAATGCTAACTAGTATCTGTATCGCAATTCTAGAAATCTACTTATTTGAGTACTCAGATGAGCCAGGCTTGCTCTTAAATCTTATTATGTTTTATTTTGGGCACGTTTAACTCTTTTCTACTTGATTTTAAAGATATGTTAATACATTAGTATTAAGACAGTAGTAATTTTCACAAGTTTCAAATTTCAACACACACACACATTAGTATTAAGACAGTAGTAATTTTCAAAAGTTTCAAATTTCAAAACACACACACACACACACACACACACACACACACAAATGTTAAAAGTATGTAGAGGTTAAAATGGGGTTACAAGAATGTAGGATCAATTCTCCAACAGAGAGGGAGCAATGAGAACAGGTTTCATGGAGGAATTATTCTTCACTAGTCTTAACAGGATGGGGAATAAGAGATAAATGTTAGAAAGGAGAAACCTACAGAACTTGGTGCCCAAATGTGATAAGGAAAAAGGGTAGCCTAGGCTGGCTAGAATGTGTGGAGAGATGAGAAGTTAGATTAAATGGAATGAAAAAGAATTTTGGACATAGAAAATTGTAATGTTGAGACGTAAGCTGCTCTCCTCAGTACGTGGGGAGAAGTGGTGGAAGGCAGCTGACGAGAGGGTGGTGGTCAGAAAAGCAGCACATGCCTTATAGAAAAATGCCGGAACAATGTTTCTCATAGTCTTTGGATCACTAAAGATTTTAAATGATCTCTAACTATCTAAATACAAGTACGTTTTTAAAAGCAATGACTTGTACTATATACTCATCTATGAGTAAACTGGAAAACTTTTGTGTTGGTGAACATTATTTACACAGGTAAAAATCTGTCTCCAACCCTCCACATCAAATGAGTACACACAAAATGGATGGACTCAAAGGTCTTCTGCCTCTGCAGTCAAAAGTCCAAAGAAATCCGACCACAAAGGCTGATACTAATACATCTCAGTACTAATATGGAAAAGTGGTTACCTGGAATACAGGTCTTCGAAACATGGCTTCTACTTTTCTTTACCTACAATCTAATCTTTTGTGTTTTCCTAAAGGGGAGAGAAAAGAAATTAATACATCTTATAACAACAGCACAAATTCACTAACCATAAATTCCTAACTGAATTCCTGATTTTTATGCAATTCATCTTCGGGCTGTAACACACACATCACCTTTCCTGCATATTTGACAAGGAGTCCCTCCCCACCAAAAATTCCTTACTCTCGTCTTTTATTATCTCCCTTAACTTCCTCTTCCACCAATCCATACAAAGAAATCTTATTCCGAGTTACTCCCATTTCCATTCCACTGTCTTCTTAAATTTTATTAAAATGCAAGCTCCTTAGAGCAGTGATTTTTGTCTGTTTTATTCATTGCCAAACGCATAGGAAGGGCTCAGTAACCACTGTAATGTCATCAAGGGACTTAAATCTGAGACTTGCTGCTGCAAATATCACTGCCTCCATCCCCAGCAGCAAAGACTGAGGGGATTCCTGGGCTTCCCGGCCGCGCCGTCAGTCAAGCGCCCTTTCTCAAAGTGGCTCCCAACCAACAATGTAAAGGGACTGGGGGGTGAACGGAAACAGCCAAGTCCTCCGTATGCGTGGAAAAAGCAGGGACAGACTCTGACACAGAACCACCTCCCGACCCACGAAGCGCTGCACGCACACCTAGAACACGACTCACGTCTCCTACCTCCCTCACCTGACGCTCTAACCGGGTAACCCTGAGGCAGGGGTCACTTCCGGCTGCAGCCGAGACGCAAGAATCGCGAGAAGAAGGAGAAACCGGAAAGTCCGCGGCGTGCATGGTATAAAAGCTGCCGACCAACGCCGCGAGAAACACGCCCCCGTAAAGCATTAGTTCCGAGAGCTTTTTTCAGGACGGGAGTCGAGGAGTCGACGCCGCCAAGTGGTGAATGAGGCTGATTTCAAGTTCGTAATGAAGTTATTGGATGAGGTTCCCAGTCGGGCCCAGGAGGTGGCGAGTTAGACGGAAAGCTCCGCCTTTGGGAAAAACGGGCCAGGCCTCCTAAAGTCCTAAGAAAACGAGAAAAAGGAATGGAGATAGGGCTGAGAGCGCAAAATTAAGGTGGGTGCCAAAATATTGGCAGTGGGGTAAATGGTTTAACGCAGTATTTAAAAAGTCAAAATTAACGCGAAAATCCGTGCAGAACAAAATATTTAAATTTTATTTAAATACAAGATTTGAGATATACTGATTCCTGAGGCACGAGGGAAAATGGGCACTCGCTCCAGTATTTTTATGTATTTAAAAAACTTCTTTCCAGAACATTAAAGTATTTGAAGAAATATTAAATATTTACAAAGTAGTTGTATTAAAACCCACATTGTTTTCAGTTTAAATATTTTATTTATATCATCTTTAAGAAGCGATTTATTATAATTTTACTTTTCTGGCTTTAATGGGAGTAAATTAATCAATAATATTTTCAAAATCTGTTTATTTTATTTCCAGTTGTGAGAATTGGCATATCTGACAATTTTTCTTGACCAAGTGGCTGGCCATCTTATTTTAATAAACTTCATTATACTGATCGTGTTTTTATTTAAAGTTCTAGTATTTTATTAATTGTGGATTGTTTAATTATAATATTTAAAAATAATGCATTAAGATATTATTAGTCTTGATGGCTGGGTTTTTTGACACTTCTTAAATTTTGCCTCATTCACCCTAATCCTGGCCCTGGTAACAAAGAGAGGTATGGAGCCCCACATATTGCAGAATGCAGCCCAGAAGGGCCTCCCCAGCCCTCTCTGTCTCCTGGTCCTGGCACTGTCCAGCTTCTAGAAAAGGAAGTACCCTCCAGATCATTTTAACATTCATATTCCTCAGGTCCCTATTTAAAACCCTTCAATGGCCCATTCTTTCCCTTAAAGGGAAAAATATGAACTGCCTAACGTGGTTTCTAACACACTCCTTAAACCGCTCCTGAAAGTGACTTACTAGTAGGTGTTATCTATGTAAGAAACATCCAAACCGGTAGAGAATTTTTATGACTTTATTCAACCAAACCAACAACATATGCCAGGGAGCAAGATCTCAAATGCTCTAGAGAATGGCAGTTTTGCAGCTTATTTTATACTTTAGAATCAAAGGGGAAGACATAAATTGTATGAAATCTATTGGTGGTAGATTAAGGATGTGAGAGAAAGCATGGGAGCAGGGACATCACTGGGATTAGGTAAAAGGGCCAAATGGAGAAACGTGCTTCTTTTCCATTGGTGGATACAGCATAGTTAATAGTGAACATTTACAGCACGTGGGGATGGTGTTTCAGGAGCAGGATAACAGTGAGGGGGTTCTGTGGTCTCCTGCTCTGGTGCTGGAGCTTGTGCATTTGGGGCGTAGGAAAAGGAAGTTACTCTGACATTTCAAACACGTTATCCTAGATGCAAAGAACAGTGGACAGAGCTCACTTAAGGGCAAGACTGAGCTTTGCTAAGGAAGCTGTAGACCTGGGACGTGGTTACCCACTATGACCTACTGCTGCCCAGTTAGGAATTTGTGACCACACCACCCTGTGTGGTTATGTTCAGTCCCTGATCCTGTCAGGCCTGCCAGGTGGACCCCTGAGCTTGTCAGTTTATTCCTTAGCCCCTCTTTCATTCACACTGTGTTTCTAGAAGCTTATCTCTATTTCACTTCTGCTTTCACAATGTTTAGTTCCTGAAACGTCATTATTGATCAGTAAAGATTTAATGCTGGAAAACAAATTAAAAGTTTATTTGGGTCTTTAAAGATTCAAATCCAAGCAGTGCAGATTCAGGTAGCAATCCAAATTGAACTCTGATGAATACAAAGAAAAGCAGAGTTTATAAAGGCAAAACCCACAAAAATGTCATTCATGCAAATGAAGGATTGATGGCTATGCTAATAGGCTTGGTTAGTTCCAGTATGCAAATGAGGGGGTGAAAACTACAAGAAAAAAAGTAAAAGTCCATATATGTTCATGTATTATAATAGCTGTTGTTCCAGGATGTTTATGGCTGGACCTTGAGCTGCATTTAGCAACAGGTTTAGCAGGTTAATAGCAGCTCTGACAACTGAGGCACAAGATGTGCATGGGCCCCACTTCCTTACTAGCTCCAGACTCTATTTTAAGTAACTATTAGCAACGTTTATTCCATTCTATTTTTTTCCGTTATCACCATGTTATAATAGAACAGTGCCTTCAGGACTTGCACAGGTATCAATCATCCCACACTCCACCCACTAGTTTTCTGCCAGTGCCCTTCAGTGATTTCCTTTTTAAAAATCCTACCTCCACTTGAGCTGTTGAGTCAAATGAAAAACTAAATTCATCATTTCCTTCAAAGACAATTTCCCTCATCTAAGGGCCTTCTTTGTTTTAATGGTACCAAGATTCTCCCAGACTTGAACTTTGGAATCATCTTTATAACTTCTTCCTTATCACTTATATCTATTCATCCATATCCAATCATTTGACCCTAAAAGTTCTTTATTGTACCACTGATTTCTCCCTCTTTCTTTGTATTCACAAATGCTTTGGGGGGAGAAGCGCAGAAAATGTTGTTTAAATGTTTAAAAAAGCACTATGCAAATTGAAAATAGACAGTCCCTCTCACATTCAGCAGTGTCCGTGCAGCTACCTTCTCTTTTGGTGACTTCCTGCTACTGTGGAGCTCAGCAAAGAGAGGAGAGAAACCAACAGGCTGACACCAGGTGCATTTGCTCTAGGGTAGGCTTTGAGGAACACGGTAGAGAAGGGCTCATAGACCCTAATAGTAGTAGTAGTCAGTGCCTGAGAGGACAGGTATAACCAAAGAAGTCTGGTCATTGCATCGCATGCTCTTAATATACCTGTTTGTAAATCACAAAATGTGATTGACTGCACTTGTACTACAAGGGACGTGTTAATTCGACTCTAAACCCTTGAATAACGACTAGTTTTAAAAAAGGGTAATGGGCAGTATACAGAATGCTATACCCCACTTAACTGCATGGAAAGAATTGCTACTCCAAGACAGAAGAAAAAATGGTATGATGGTTTATTCAATTTAAAAAAATAACTTATAAAATTAAGAGGAAAGAAGAAAATAAGGCAGCCAAAAGACCTACAAACCATTAACAGGTACTGTCATTGACACAAGTAGAAGTCATCAAATGCCTTTATGACCAACATTATTTCATATCATAGCCTGGCCATTATTAGCTTTGGGGCCTGTGAAACTGGGCCTTGAAGCCAAGGCCTGTTAGTACAATCCTACCACATTCTCTCACCTATCTATCGTGAAGTGGTTTCCAACATAAATTTCTCATTCTTTGTTACATATTACAAAGAAGAGTGTTTTACCCATATTTGGCTTTGGATAAGATAAAAAAAACCTTTACTTACAAATATATTCTATTCCTTTAAAAGTATATACAGAGAAATTGATTTGGATAAAATAAGATAAAAATCACAGGAGAAACAGCCAAATTCTGATAAAATCAAAGAGAAATTGGTTACATCTGGAAAATTAAAACCAGTCGTAACAGTTACAAGAGGGTCAGGGCAAATAGAAGGAAAACAATCACATCAAATTTCCCACACCCTCTACCCAGTGTTTTTGTTCCATTACTAAAATAACCAGCTCAGAAATTTCAAGTTACATACAGTCTTATTTCTACCCACCTCACATAATGGTGAAGTCATTTATATTTAATAAATACAATATGAGGTAAAGGGACTGTCTCCATTCAGAAAATACAGTAGAAAAACTAGTTACTCAAGGTGGATGGGAAATCTTTTAGGAATACCATCATATAACCTGGGAAATGTTGAAATCCAGGTGCAGTTTCTTGTCAATTGTTACCTCAACTCGAAACAAAATTGTACTCCTGTCTATGTGCAGGGGAGAGACGTTGGGCTCTTTCATGGGCAATTAGCTAGAGCAACCCCATCACTGAGGGCTGATTCCTTCTCGTGCTTTGGTTCAGAAGCCCATGCTTTCCTGTTGTGCCCAACGCTGTGAGAAGTGATCTACTGATAGTGGTGGTGGGAATGTAACAATAAGAAGAGAAACAGCTAGTGATTATTGTCCCTGGGACCACTGCTAATAGGGCGCCTTAACCATTTTAGGATCTTGGCTATAAATGCTAAGTTAGGAGTGGCTTTTGAAATTTTGGGCATTCAGATTCGTTAATCTTTCCATTTACAAGAGGAAGTTTGACACTGTCAAAATCTGTTTCCGGAAGCTTATAAGGTAAAAAGTGGGTTGATGTGAAATGAGTTCTTATGGGGAAGACTCCCCACAGGTGATGAAGCTTGAAGACTTCTCACTCTTTCTCCTCACCAGGCATTTGGTGCTTCTTGATCCTGTGGAGGTACCAGAGACCCCAGGCTCACTATGGCCTTGCTGGGGGGGGACTGGGCCTGGTGGGCTTCTCTCAGTTTCCTAGCAATGAAAGAGGAAAAATATTTGTTATTTGATCCTAAATTAGAGGTAATGTTTATGATGAAAACTAACAAATTTTCCTTTTTATTTCAGTATTCATCAAAACAAGCCTGAGCTATATACACAGAATAGAAAATCTGCTCCTGTGATTGTCTTAAAAAATGGCTGGCACACACATGCCCCCAAACGTGGCAGGTTCAATTCCTTAAATTCTACTTATTGGGGCATAAGAGGCCTTTAAATTTAAATTATATATATATATATATATATATATATATATATATATATATATACACACACACACACACACACACACACACACACAACTCTACAGGCTGTGTGTGAAAACTACAGGGGTCCGTGAAGCAGAGCCCATGGGTCAAATCTGGCCAGCCACCTGTTTTTGTAACTAGGGTCCTATTGGAAAACTTGGTCATACCCATTCATTTATGTATTGTCTATGGCTGCACACATTACTACAGCAGAGCTGAGTCATTGTAGCAAAGGTCACATGGCCCACAAAGTGTGAAATATTTACTGTCTAGGACTTTACAGAAGAGTTTGCCAACCCCTGGTTTAGACAATTTCAAGAAGTCATCTGTGATGGGTGCTCATTACTGGTAATGGCTGAGGACAGTCACCTGTGCCTCCATAGCTGGCATCACAGAATGTACACACCACACCTTAAGAAATTCTTCTATCCTGTTACAATATAGGCATACATATGTATTTGTATTTTGTTAATCAGCCCGAAAAAAAAATAGGATCTACAACTAGAGCAACAAATATTGAGTTGCTTATTAGGAAGAATTACCTGACTAAAAGCTTAGAGTCTCTACAGCTCTTGCCAAAAAATCATTTGGGGGACTTTTCAAGTTAAACATTCTAAGATGTATTGTATATCCAAAAGGAGTTGTTGGACTTCTAAGCTTATTTTAGACAAGGACTGTTTCTCATCTCCTTTTATATTTTCAACAGTGCAGTGTACGTAATAATACTTAAAAATGCCTTCAAAACTGTGCTCAAACCTGCCTGACCTTTATACCAACCCAGCCCCATCTAATTAATTAAGGCCCATTTGTTTAATGAAGGAATAGACTAATAAAAGAATGCTTACATGAAATAAGTAATCACCTGTTTCCTTTGGCTTGGAAAAATACCTCTTCCTCTAACTAAGTGTGTGCCAAGACAGAGCATCTGCGTGCGCCTGAAGTTTACATGATTTCTAAAATAGGTCTCTCCCCACCTTAACTCTGGTTCTCTTGCTTCGGGACATCATCCATCCACCAGTTACTTGGACACTTGTTGTCATGCAGAAACCTAAGTTTTCTCTACCAGTTTTATTTCCTAGTACTCTTCACTCTGCTTCCCTTGTGTTAACTGGAATTTTCTTTCTCAAGAAGCCCAGTCAAAGAGCCTCCAGCCCCAAGCTACAAGGGGCCTCACGCTGCTACTGTCTCTGTGGGCAGAGGCCTGAGTGTTATAATGCTCGGTTCAACTTGAATTCCTAAAGAAGACACACCAGACCAGTCCTATCACTGTGAGGAGAGCAAGCATAGATTCCTTCTCAGCTGCAGTAGCCCCAAATCTACCTTTCCAGGGCGGCTGTCTTCATCCTTTCCAAATTAAGCTGCTGCTGGAGCTCTTCTGTTTTCCTCAGGGAGGGTCGGAGAACTCGACTTCTGGCCAGAGCTGCTGCAGAAGGTCTCTCCCCTGCCTCAGGGTGGATCATGTTCTGATGATGTAAGACCCAAAGGGAAGAAACAGAAGCTTCGCTGTCGGGGAAATCTCTCCCCCAAACCAGCTCCATCCCAGCTTCTGCTGGTGGGTTTTGTGGAGGAGAGAAACAGATGAAACGTGGCTCCTCCTGGAGCGGGAACATCACCCCTATTGGGTAGCATCAGGCACCCGTGCCTTTGACTTCTCTTTAAGTATCATGTTGTAGAGCCAGTTGGATAATTAACTCGTCTAATGCCTTAATGTTAAACAGGAAGACTCTGAGGTCCTGAAATAAAAAGTGACGAAAACCCAGGTTCCCCCCTTCCTGGTTCAGCTCACTGTCTACCACAACGTGCTCCTTTTTCCTCTTGAAATTCATTAGGGATACCCCACCATGACAGTATTTCTATGGCATTTATCTTCAGAGAGAGGCTGCCTAAAGGGACTTGCCTCCAGTAGGAAGTGTCTAATTATGGACAGCAATTACAGTGTCATATAAAGGAGAAGGCACTGAACCTTCCACTTGGGGACCAGTGTTCAGATACGATGTAACCTTGAGTGACTCACTTAACATTGCTGAAACTCAGTTTCCCTTTCCTGATATTTAGAATAGCAATATTCACCTTCTGGATGGTTATGAGAATTAAATGAATTAACGTATATGTGTTACCTAACACGGGGCCAGCATTGAGTTACTCAACAAGTACCTGCTAAATTAAAGAGCAGTTTACATATGGAAGTAGGTGGTTACACTATGAACAAAACCCACTGTGAGGAACAGTTTGCCTCCTTTCAGGAAAGCAGAAGTGAGGAAGAAGGACAAGTGTGTAACTAAATTTGAAGTTTTCACATACATTGTGAGACCCAAATTTAATCTCCAAGTAAGTAGCTATTTCTAAGGTTATTTCAGTGGTCCCAACTGTTCCTTAAGCCCTAAAGTAAGTCTTACATATACATTTTGTTTTCTTGGTATAATTCAGAGCTTCTTGACAATGTAGATTTTTTTTGTACCTTTTCTTCCATGTAATACCTTTCTTTCCTTGTCCCTACACATACTCAGATGTCACTGAGCACAGGTAACACAGATTCCTGAACTGACGTTACTTTCTTCCAATGATTGATAGCTCAAATGATTGATAGTATTGCCAGTTATTGATCAATAAATCAGCTTAGACTTCTTCTATACACTCAAAATTCAATTTTTTAGTAATATCATCACTGTTAACTATTAACAAGCGTTAAAACCCTGAAAGAACGGCAGACAGACTGGGTTTGATTTTGGAGTTAGTCAATTATCAAAGGTGGAATACAAGTCCAGGAACTACTCTGAGCCTTGTTTCCTCAGCTGTCCAGCTCATGGGGTTGGTCCAAAGGGCAAATGAAAGAACAGTAACAGGATTTCTAAACTATAACATAAAAGGTTTGGTATTCTTTAAATTTCCTTGAGAAGCTTTCAGTCTGTCCTGTGTCCCTTCTGGGCTTCCTAGTCACGATACCTTTTCTCTTCTGCCAGCGGCAGTGCCAACATCTCCACTTCCCTTTCCCCACCTGCTTCCCATTACATTTTTTATTTAAATGAACATTTCCATTATCATTTCATTTCATAAAAGGTATCACCTTGAGTAGATTGTAAAATTCTTCTGAGAGCTCCTGAGGAATGTGCGGGAGGTTGCCCTCACGGATGTGATGCCACATGGCACCATTGCTGGGTAACGATGCTGCTCCTGCGGCCATTGCCATTGTTAATCCCAAGGCAAATATGTCTGCTTTGGGGAGATGCTGATAATCCTTCACAACAGGAGACAGGAGGAAGGCCAGTTAGTTTACCAGTGAGCTGAGTTTAGACTAAAATGCAGTTGACAAGCAAATTTCATTGGAGTGCTTCTGAATTTAAACAGACACAATAGGCAAGGTCAGATCTGCTTTAGTTAGTAGTTTCCTTGTGGAGAATATAGAAGATAGAGCACAAATCCACCTGATTAACACTGCTGTGCCAGGTCTGACTCCATGAACATTCTAGAAGGTGGGCAATAACTAACGGTCATTTCAATGACCAGAGAGAGTTGTTGTACTATCAAAGGGACAGTAACGTGAATAAAGGTGGGTTGGACCAATAAAGGCTTCCTTCCTACTAGGCAATCCATGAGGTTAGGAATTCTAAGAAATACTAGAAACAGAAAAGGACCTTTACAAGGACAGTACAAATATTGATTAATCCATGATTGAGCCAGCTTTCCTTGTCCCTCTTTTTTTTTTTTTTTTGTTTTTAAGAAAAGTTTCTCTCCTATCTTTGGTCTCCAATTCTGAATAGGAAAGGGGGTAACGTAAATTTAAATTATAAATATATACTTTCCATTTCTTGCACTGTGAACCTTCATTTGAGAGTCAAAAGTTCAATGGATTATAAAATAGCCTCTGTTTCCCTAATCCATACCTCTTGCAAAATCTCTTTAGCCAGGAAATGAATATCTCCCTCTTCCACTTTGGGTTTGCTTATTGATGTTGCAAGACCCAAGTCACCTAAAAAAGAAAAAAAAGAAATAGAGCTCTTTAAACGTGTGTCTTCAATCAATAGTTTAGTGCTTAGTGGGTATCTGAGGGTATGGGAGGCGGGTGGTGGGAGAGAAGGGACAGGGACACAAATATATGGTGATGGAAAGAGAACACATAACACAACCCACAGATGATGTAGAACTGTACACCTGGAACCTATGTAACTTTTACTAATCAATATCACCCCAATAAATTTAACCATAGAAAAATAAAAATAAGTAAAAGTGTGTCTTTCTAAGAACTGGAATAAATAGAGTCATCAGTATAAATTTTATAGGATAAGAGTGTACAGATTGGGCTATAAGGAAGACTCACCAATTTTGTAGATCACATTAGCAGAGAGAAACCAGTCAGCTTCATTTTCATTCTCTTCTGGGACAACAGGAGAGTCACTGTGCACCTTATGACAGATGAAGATATTACCTGCCAAAACACAGAATGGATGTAAGTAATGAGCTAAGTAATGAAAAACTAAGCTTTGTCACCCCAGGGATTCTTTTTTGTACTCGGCATTACAGCAACCCTCCTTCCTTCCTCTTCTGTGTGCCTGTAGCAAGATGGGGGGGTTTCTTTTTGTCCTTGGAATCTCTCACACTACTTATGAACAGCTCAGTGACTGATGAGACCTGTTCAGGTGAAACTGAGCTCAAACATAACCCCATCCTAAAAAGAGACTGATGGCCTCAAAACAAATGAGAGAAAAGCACAATACGTAGCATTTTCTTGAGTTTCACATTAACGAGTACCAAAGCCATTCCTTTCTTCTCACTGCCATCAGGATAGTAGTTGTAAACACAGGATGTAGCCAATATTGCTGTCACTCATCTATGTAGTAAATTAAATACTTTCATACTATCTGGGAAAGAGTCTTTTCCTTCTTTTTCCCCTGGGCCCAGGGAGAAAATGGTTAAAGCTGTTAAACCAAAAATTTTTTAGAAGAAACAAAAGGATTTGGCCCGCACACAGCATCTTTGACACTTGATAGACACACAGACACAGATTCTGACCAACAGAGGGGCAAGAACCAAATCTGGCCGGAGGAACAGAGGGGAGCCATACTGACTGGGTTTGATGTCCAGGTGCACCATGCCAGAGCTGTGGATGTACTTCAGCCCAAGGGAAATCTGTAGAAGGATGTCCTTGAGTTTGGGCTCTTCAAACTGATAGCCAAACTTTGTGTTTTCAGATATAACAGCCTGCAAGCTCCCACCTAGGAAAGAACAAGAGAGCAGCCCCACAGAATGAGTGAAAAGACATGAATCTTATCGATGAAAGCACAGTATGTATTCAGAAATTCCTTGTGAATGAACTCAGTCCAACAAGTCTAGATTACTGCAGTGTCCATGGAAAAGAGTACCTTCGCTGTGTGCAACACAAGCATGTTAGAATTACCGGGCTTTTAAAGAGGAAAAGATAGTGCCATATCCCAGGTATCCAGTATGCAGCCCTGTTGCCGGAGTGTGTTCTCACTAATATTTATAAAGTTTTACCTAATTACTCACTAGAAGGCCAATCGGCCCTGGCTATATAGCTATTGGTGTGATGATTAATCCCATGTTGGCGTCAATCTAGTAATTATAAGTCATTAGTAATTTTAATGTAATTGATTCTAAGTTTACTGCCATTAAAAATGTGTCATGACACGAGAAGATTTAATGATTGCTGACCCAAAAAGAAAATGCAAAACATCAGTATACACTTAAATCCTATTTGAGCCACAGTATTTATACATCAGCTATTGACTCCTGGTTTATCATTGTTATCAATAAATAAGGCCTGGGCTCATTTGACTGTGTGATCTTGGATACCCCTGGACTAAGGTGTTAGAATGCTTCAGAACCCTTTGTTTCATTGATTAGCATTCATTGGTAGCCTCTTGGTAACAATCACAGAATCTGGTGTCTCCCTGGCAGTTTTAAGTCCCATAGTTCCACCTTTCAAGTGCATATCAGAACAACAGGATCTCAGATGGTAACGGTATTTTTTAGGAAATCCATATTTAAAAGTTTCCTTTGTAAAACTGAACTTAAAGATTGATCTGTCATGTTAAAATAATTAAGTTTAGAAAGGAAAATCATTCAGCCCCTCTCAGAAATACAATACAAAGAGGGCTGAAATTATTTTTTTTTTCTGGGAACCTTCTTAGAAAGAATGTATGTAATACAGATGACATCAACTAGAAAGAAAAAATAAGTAAAGAGTGTGTTGGAGTCTGTTAAAAACGAAGTCACCCAGAGACTTGGTTTGCAGATGAGGTACAGAGGGGTGACAGGAGAGAGGGCTACATCAGGCCCCCACTCCCACTAGAACGTTTGTTTCCGTGCTGGCCGCAGTGCTCCTACAGGACGGGGCCTGCATCTTAGCTTCACTTTCCTGAGGTCTGGCGTGTAATAGGTATTTTCTGAACTGAATGTCTCTCCTGGCAACAGAGGGGAGAGAAAGACTGAAGTCAAGGACCCTGTAATAGGGGTGGAAAGAAAGCAGCATCACTTAGGAGTCCTGCAATGTGTTCTTTTAGATTTTAAGAAGGAATATTTTGGGGGGTGGGGGTAGCTCCCTGGCTGGGAATCGAACCCAGGCTGCAGTGTTGAGAGCACCGAAGCCTAGCCACTACACCACCAGAAGGAATATTTCTAATCCCCTGAAGAAATACAGATACTTAGTGAGGGTAAGTAGGCCAGTGCTAGCAGCACTTTTAACACTTTTGACTACTTAGAAGCTCTGTAGGTAATATTAAAGTTAGCAAAGTAATAATTAACAATAGAAGTTACTGAAAAGTATTCATACAGTGTTATTCAAATATCCTTATTTTGCTACAGTTAAAGCTGATTGTTCACCTCTTATAGAAGAGCATAATTAACTTTTCTTTAGTAAATAGTATTAACAAGGAAGTATGTGTTTATAGACATAGTATTACTGAATGAAGTGTAAACTTCTCCCCTGCTCATCGCACCCAACTACACTGGAGCCTTAACTCCATAACCCAAGTGCCACCTGGAGATGGCCACTCAATTGCCAGCATTGTGCCCTAGAGGGAAGCAACCAGCTCTGGGCAGCTCTTCTCATACCATCTTCGTGAGATGAGTTGCTGAATTCCTTCCTTTAGAAAAATAAAGGTACTTTCCCTTCTTAGCAGAAAATCAATCAATCAATCAAGAAAAATGTATCTGTTTTCCTATCTGCTCATGAGACCTAACAGATACAAATAAATAGCAGATGCCTTCTAACAATAAAATGTAAGAAGCACACCAGCAATTGGACAGAATATTTTGTTCATACATTTGTAGTCTCACAAATCTTGATTTCATGTCATTACCTATGACTCTAGCACATTTTTCTGCTGGCAAAGTGTTCCTTATTTGGTGAGAAATATTTGGTGTTATGCAGAGGACAGTGACTTCTGGATGTCACATCACTCAGACGAGTGTGAGGACCGCCATTCTAGAGGAGCATGCTCTGTAAACGTCAGTGACAGAAGATGGCACAAGAAAATACTGCTTTTCAGGCGCAATTATTTCTCCAGTCCTGAATCAGATAGGATCCTGGTGGTTGCAGAATCAACCTACTACTGAAAACCTTCGGATTCCTGAGGCTGGCCCGGAGGTGACTTGCCGAGGACCTTGGCAGGGGAGGAGAAGGGAACATTTGATTGGTTCAGGGCTCAAGAGAGACAACAAGGGGAAGCAGATGACCTAGTCTCTAGTAGTTATGCTCTAAATTACCTAAATCATCTACTTTATCATCTGAGTTAAAACCACGACTGTATCTGCTCTAGCCTGACTCCGACAAGTCGGGTTATGTCAAATGCATAGGTGGTTGCTACTTCTCATGCTCCCTTAAGTAAACATTACCGTCTCTCTAGTCAGTGAGATTAAGTGACATCCCAGTGTTCCTACAACTATTACAGTATGCAGCAAAGCTGGGTTTCAAACCCACGTCAGCTCAGCTTTAAAGCCCTGGCCTGTTCCACCACACCATGCTGCCTCTTCCTTACATCCATCTTCTCTGAATGCTCTTTATCCATAGTCATGCCATCTGGCTTTGTACCTAATGTCTCTTGTGTATTCACTGTAACAGAGCAAGGAGAATAAAGCTCCTTGAAGATAAGGACTTACCTTATCTCACCCTGGACTAGAGCTTAATACTGCGTTAACCTTCTAGAAGGTACTCCAACGTTGAAAAGAATTACAAGATGATTCATAATAGAAACAATCACTCGATCTTACTCTTTTTGAAAATTTGAAATCTTTACATCATCCCAAAGCAATTTTGTTTTGCTTTATTGAGTAATTTTTATTATTTGGCATTTTTTAGTAGCTAAAATTCATGGAAATAAAACCAATATTCTTTATGTATATATAGAGAGAGAAAGTGGAAGAATAGGGAGTCTTGGGTTATGATAAGAGAAAATTAGGAAGAGAAGATGATTAAGAAAAGTCTCAACCTTTCAATCACAAGTGTAAGGAAAGGGTCCACTCTTTATCCCAAAGAGACCATGAAAAAGAGATTTAGGTTGAGCTTATGGAGGAAAAAACCCACAAAGTTCACAGGTAAGGCTACAAAAAAAATCAAGCTCCAGAAACAACAAGAGAAATGGCAAATTTCCCTTGTACCATCTTGTATGTGTACCATCTTCTATGTTTCTAGCATTTTGTAATGTCATTTACTTACTTTTATACTTAATTTACACAGTGATGAATGAAGCTTTATCACTGATTTCTTTCCTCAAAAGCCAGGCTGGACATGCACACTCAGGGCTATATGGTGGATGCTAAATTTACTCAAAGACAGACTGTACTATTAAAGAAACTCTGGGTGGGTGTATATGAGGAGGGAGGAGAGGGATGCTGTTATCCAGTATTACTGTGCCACAATATGGATTGCTGTTCCTAAAATGATGGCAGGCTTCATTTCAATTTGGTAGCACTTTTCTACTGTACCACTTAACATTCTGAAATATTTCATGTGTTGAAAATGTGTTGAAAAATAACAACACATGACTGCTGATATGTCAACCCTGTAATCATGGATTAGAAATATGTTAAACCAGAGGACCGCTCTTTGTGATTTAAGTATCCCAGAAAAAAATAGTTTTATCAGTTACTGTGTTATTTGTGGTCCTGAAAGACATAGGAGAATATCTGAAGTCACTGAGTTTCAGTCCCTCCACCCCAACTCATGTCCTTACTCTGATGAGTACACTAAAGTTCAAAAGTAAGAAGCAGCAAGAAACATGAACAATCCCCAAAGTGAAGAATCCACTTGAAAATTAATCAAAAGTTGGCTGTCTAAATTTACCACTCCTCCGAGCAAAATATAGGGACTATGACTTGCACCTTTTGGAATACCCAGCAAATGGTAAAAGGATGATTTTCTATTCAAACCACTAGGGTAAAACTTCTCTCTCTAGTGCTAAGTGTGGAGGAAGTGATAGCTTCTATGTATTAGCGACATATCAGCTTTGAAAAAAATATGTAAAAGCATAAACCTGAAAATCCTTTTCAATTCACTCATTTTCTCCAGCTCTCAGCCTCCAACCAAAACTGTAGTGCAGACTTTTTAGGTATGACTCTGCTATTCCTGGCATAAACTACGAGGAAGAGTAGTTTTTTATGTGTGAAGACTTAAAAGTTCATCTTCCTTTTTGTAGAGATTAGTCCACATACTTACCATTACAGTATTCATTCTGAATGATCATGTGGTCATCTTCTACCCATGCAGAGTAGTAACGCACCACCTGGGGGTGATGACCAAGCACTGCATGAGCATAAACTTCATGCAAAGCTGAATTCCTTAGAGACAGAAAAGCATTGAGAAAAATGAATCAAGATTATATACATGCAAATTTTTTAAAAGACAAGCTATGAAACATTCACAATGACAGAACACTTAACTGAATGTTCACTGCTTGCTTACTATCTTATCTCATTTAATTTTCATAACTACTCAGTGGGATACAGTGGAGAGGATGAAGGCTTAGAAACTTCAGTGGCTAGCCCAAAGTAGACCTACAAGCAAAATTTTGGTCATCTTGGGATCAAAGTCCATAATTTTCTTGATTGTACATGGCACAAGTAAAAAAGAATCTTAAGTGGTTACTACCTCAACAGCAGACATGCTTTAGATATTTATTTCTCTGTATCATAAGCAAAAATCATTGAAGGGTTTAATGAGAAAGCCACGAGGGACTTGATTGTGGAGATTGTGATGGGCCCTCTACCTTCTCTAGGAAGGTGAGACAGTCAAGAGTAAATATTAAACTCAATCAATGTGATGTAGTCTCAAGGACAGTCTTAGAGATATTCATTATAGAATAAGAAATCCAACATAAGCAAAGCAAAATATAGTACTTGGTGAGTTGAGTTTCAGTTTAAAAATGAATACCAAAGTCCGTAATTTGAGATTCAGCTTAAGCGTTATATCCCCAGAGTTCACAAAAAGCATTGGCTGAATCTGAAAACAGTTGTTTTCCTTGTGAAAATAAAGACCAGTTACTTCTGGGGATGAAATTTTAGTTTTTGTTGATTTCTCTTGCTTGTAGTCTTTGAAATTTGACTATTGAATTAATTATTAACACAAAGTAGAGATAAACCAGTGAGTTAACAATAATTTCCTACTTGGCAATATTTCTGATGAACTAAACAGGCACCAGAACATCATTCCATAAATCTATTTATTTAAAGAAGACAGACAGTGAGACCACACCCACACATACCCACAACATGATCTAAAATGATCATGGAATATTTTAGGAAATAACATCTCTGATCTGAAAAACTCAGAAAGGTTATGAATGTGAGACAACATACAACAGAGTGGGGTGGGATAATTTTAAAAAGCAGCAAATGGTATGTTTCTAATGACATCAGTGCTATTATTTAAAATATTTTAATAAGAAAAGCTTTCCAAATACAAGTTTGTACTTCCAGTACATTTCCAAGGTACTCACTCATTTGATAATTCTGCAAAGGGTTTCGTGGAGCGTTTTATTGCATACACACACCCATCCAGCCTCTTAATGCATTTGTAGACTGTACCAAATTCCCCAACCCCAATTTTTTCTACCTCCATGAATTCTTTTTCATAGCGGGAAGTCATGCTGGTTTCTCGTAGAACACATCTCTGAAATATTTTAGTAAAAAGTTAAAATTATCCTTCCTAACATATTGTGAGCAATAAAATTGAGGCATATTACCATAGATTCTCCATTACCTGGGACTTAAGCAACCAGTAAAAAAATTTTTCCAGTTACTTGACAGTTCCAGTTGCTTAAGTTCCAGTTAACAGAGTCTGCTTACATTTATCTGGCATCTGCCCGTCCCCTAAGTGCCAATCAACTGAGAATCTACTGTATATTCCTAAATTTAAATAAGTGCTCAAAAAGACTTCTGAGGCAAACCCGTTGGATTCTGTCTCCGTAAATATTCATGGTGGCGAGAACCTTCCCAATTGCTGACTACCTTGTCTACACTCTTTAAAACCTTCCATACAACTCTGTACTCACATTTCTCTTTCCTGTGTCACACTGTTCTATGTTATGTTTTTTATCTGGCCGTAATATTCTTCTCTGTATGCTCCTAGAGGGGATGCCTCTACTCACAGCCAGAGCTACTGTCCTCAGCTGAAGGAGTGGCTGGGATCTGGGTGGAGCATATTAAAAAAAAAAACAAACAAAACACCTCCCTTTGACACTTGTCTACATGTTTCACACTCTGGCTGCTAATTTGTTTTTTGTTTTTTTAATTTCAAATTGAATAAACACACTTGTGTTCATTTTCTCAAAAATCTTAGTCTAGAAAACAAAATCATCAAATTAATTACTCGTCAGAATATAAGCTCCAATACAGCAGCCACTTCCCCCGGCTGGTCAACTAGCAACATCACTCCTTGCCCAGCTAGTAAAAACCCCAGGTGAATACTGAACAAATTTTAATCAGCTTTCTGATCTGTAAAATGAGGTTCATAGCGATGACTCCTTAGGGTTCTTTTAAATATTACATGAGAAAGTGTGTGTGTGTGTGTGTGTGTGTGTGTGTGACTGTACAATACCGAGCACAGAGTAAATAAATGCTCAGTAAATAGTGGTTATGATGACAAAAAGCTCCATGAAGTTGTATAACTCTCAATCGAAGGGGATTTATCTCCACAATGTCAACATTTCCCTAGGGTCACCGTTAGCAAGAATTCTTTCATTTAATTTGGAATTTTAAAAACCTTGACTCTTACTAGCTGTTCATTTTCAACATGCAACATCAGTCAGTCTTCCTCAGCCAAATCCATAATATCCACTGCCCTTAGCCAATCCCAAGCTCTGTTTCTTCCATGTCTGGATTTGCTATAGCTACCAGCCCTCTACTCGGCTCCTCTCATAGTAAGAATTATTTTTTACAAAATGACGCTGTAGAATCAGACACGCCTAATTCTTTCCCACGAAGGTCCCAAACTTCTGCCCAGAGGCCCCAAAGGCTTCTACCAGTTGCTCACTCACTACCTTCCCATCCTCATCTCAGACACTAAGGGCATGTACCATCCACATCACTCCCCAACCTCAGCCCCTCCCACTGTGTACGCCCAGCATTGAACATGGTATGTTTTCATGATGTTCTAAACACCTTAGTAGCAATTTAATATTCTACTGACTTTAAATTATTATTCATTTTGTCATTTATTATTGGACATTTAGTACTGTACTTTTACATCATTTTTTTGCTATTACAGCTAAGGCTGCAATAAGCATTTCTGGTGATAATATTTACAGTATTACTTTCTTAGATTATCAGATGAGGGATACTAGATTAAAGATGGTAACTATAAAAAGCAATACATAGTGACACATTTAAGAGCTAAAATTTTACATATAAAACTCTGGCTTTATGTCACTTTTCTCTGCTCTGTTTTTCTACTTGGGGACCTTAGATATCTTGATTTTTTTTTTTTCTCCATTTCTCTACCCCTGACTATAGAATTTTCCCCCTGGATACAAGACAGAAGCAATAGCCTTTAATTCAAAAATACTCCAAGGTAATGATTCAGCATTATACAACAGTGTCTGGTAAAGTAACCATTAAGAATATAGACCCTGATGAGAGTCCAAATAAATTCAGCTTCAAAGCATCTTTGTTACAAAGCACTGGGGATGGGGGTGGAGGGAAGGAAGGAGGGAAGGAAGAGAAGGAGGAAGGAAGAAAGAAGGGAGTAAAGAAGGGAGGGAGGGGGGGGGAAGTAAGGAGGGGGAAGGACAGTGGGATGAAATGACCATCACGACAGCTAAGCCAAAGAACTATGCTTACCTTGGCAGGCAGCCCTGGTTCTACCTTTCTTTGCCCTGGACCAGCCTCCTCACTAAAAAAAAGAAAGTGATATCAATATATGATTCACATGTGTTGAGCCTGGTCCTATGCTAGGTTCTGGGGCTGTAAGAATAAACAAGACAATCTCTCCCCCTTCAATGTATATCTGGGAACAGGGAAAGAGAAAATTCCCACATAAGAGCCGAGGTGACAATAAGAATGAGACGAGACTATCGGGATACCACAGACAGTACCCAATCGTTTCAAGAGGGAAAGTCTTTCCTCAAAGACAGGATGTGCCAGCTAGGGCTCCAAGAATGAGTAGGCACCTGCTAAGGGGACGGAGCGGGGTTTTCGGCAAACAGAACAACACATACTGAGAAGTGGGTGCAAAAGAGCACCAGAACACACGTGGGACCATCAGTGACCTTCGCTGGCACATGATTGTACAGCATTCCCCTCCAGCTCCCACGCCACCCCCCAGCACTGGGCTGGTGCGTGTGAGGTTCACAGGCAGACTGTTAGTGCAGCAGAATGTGCTCTAACCCTGGCTAAGATGGTGTCGATTACTTTTCGATAAGCTGAAGTCTCTAACAAACATCTCTTTTGGCACGAGCAGTTGCATTCTGGATCTTTAAGCAAGATTTTAATTTCTAGCTCAGCCAAGCTCTAGATTTTTTTCTTCTGGAGAACAACAGGGTAGTATTGGCAAAGACAGGACATGACACTCGTTATATTATATAAATTGATGCTTGACGATTGTGACTTAAATTTAATATTCCATTCTAAACTTTATAAAACAACACCACAATAAATAGGGAAGAAAATTACCCTTTTGGAAGTACTAAGTGACATTACTGAAGTGTCACCACTTTCCTTGCCAGGAATTCAAATGACCTATTCCAGCTAGATTGAGTGAGAGGTGAAACCATTCATTCTGATGGTTTACAAATAATCCTGAACAGGATTCTTGGAATTCTCGTTACCAAAAGCAGGACCTTTATGCTGAAGGCCTGTTTACTTAAGATCCAGGAGATAGTATTGAGAAAACCTTTTCTGGCCATAAGGCTGGTTAATATAGTTACTGATTCCAAAAGAAAACACATTAAATGCTCTCAAGACTTCATATTGTTAGCTGTACATTTATTTTGCTGAGAGCACAGATCACTGGTCCATTTCAGAGGTGCTCCCATTCTATAAAAAGGAAGCCTTAGAGAGACATAGTAAAGAAATGTCCCTGAGTGACAGACACAATAGTGCACTTTGGCTTTCCATTGACAGTACTTCTGAAAGCAATCTATCTTATGCTCTCCAGCTAGTCTTCCATCTCCTGCAGAGATGTTCAAATCCTTGCTCCTGACCCCTCATCACCAGTCTGACAAGCTAGACTGGAAACAGCAATATACTCTTCAAAGTACGAACTATACCTTCCTCAACTGCTGTCCTGTTCACCAGAGCAGACCCCTCCAAGGCAATTCCAGGACCCATTTAACTCCCTAATGGAAGTCAGAGATCTGTTGCTTACTCTGTCCTGTTCTTCTGGAGAGAAGGCACCTTGCTCTACACTTCAGTACGGAAAGACTCTAGAATTTCTGTGACAAAGCAGGTTAAAGCCCACGTTGGCCTTTAGCAAGGAGGGAATGCATATGTGTGTAAACACGGTATCAGTTTCATTCAGAGTTCTCGGCCCTGTTCTTTAAACACTTCCCTGCTCTTGTGCACAGTAAAATCAGTTCTCAAAAGTCACAGGCAGCAGCACACTTACAGATCGCCTCTGGTTTTCCTCTTGCCACTGGATTGAAGGAATTGTTTTCTATAGGACTCCGGGGTGAAGGGATTAATGTTAACCAGAGCCGATGAGGTCATTTCATCCGTGAAGGAACCGGGTGTGAGCCTACAGTGTTTAGAGCCTCGGGAGGGGAGCCTCCCTGCAGAAGAAATAACCGACTGGCTGGGCAGGCCCTGAATGAGGATGACAAAAGGAGAATTAGAATGGGATTACTGAAAAAGAAAAGAAAAAAGAAAAAAAAAAAGCAGCTCCACATCAGGTAGTTAATATTTGAGCCAAAGAGTGTTATTGCTGAAAGGAGCCTTCGAGGTTATCTGGTTCAGTGCAAACTAGTTGCTTCATAACTGGTCCTCTGATGAAAAACACAGATTACTCGTGTACCTCTAGATCAAGCTTTGAATGCGGCCCAACACAAATTTGTAAACTTTCTTAAAACATTATGAAAATTATGCATGGACTTTCTTTTTCTTAGCTTATCAGCTATTGTTAGTGTTAGTGTATTTTATATGTGGCCCAAGGCAATTCTTCTTCCAGTGTCACCCAGGAAGTCAAAAGATGGGACAACCCTGCTCTGGATATTCTGATACATGGACTCAGCTCAGGGATCTGTACTTTTGCTATGCTCTACCCCATTCCCCTGGGCAATTCTGATAGCCACCTAGGAAAACCACCAAATCTCTTTGTCCCTCCAACATTTTAAAGATGACATTTAAGCTTAGACATCAGAATGTATACTTTAACTTCCCCTCAATTATTCATCAAAATGTGTGTTTGGTGCCAGCCGAGAGGCAGTTGCTGAGCCAGATGCTGAGGGGCATAGAGCTGAATTCCAACTCTTAAGGAATGGACAGTCCATTAGCAGTTCTGTTGCTACAGAAGAAATCACTTTGTAAGGGAAAGATTTCATAGACTGAACATGGAAGAAATTGCCAATTCCACTTAAAATGTAGCACCAAATAAGTGTAGCTGCATGAAGTGGGGTTAAAAAAAATAAAATTGAAAAGTCATACTCCGAGTCCTTAAGACTCAAGGCTTGGCAGTGCCTACAACAAGCACACCAGTAAATAGGAAAATGTGCAGGACTTAACCACTCCAAGTGAGTTACAAGAAGAGGACACAGGCCTGAAACAACCACAGAGAAATCAAAAAGCCGAAGGGAGAGGTCAAAGATGAAGAATTCTGATGAGACAATGGACTACTATTAGGACCTGAGTGTCAGGGGCCAAAGAATACCTGTGTCATGGGTTCTTCCAGAGTACAGCAGTAATAGACCCAGGGCCATGCCATAACTTCAGCTCTTCCTAAAATAACTCTGCTGTTCTAATAGTCTCTGCCCACGACTCTTGGGTGTAGAAGCAGAAGGTAGAGGACAACATGCTTCAGTACATAATAATGTAATTAAAGAATGTGAGACTACAAAGAATGAATATTGAACTTATAACTATTCACCAAATGATTCATACAGACAGAACTGAAGGAAGCTAGAGAGGACACATAGTAACCTAACTTTTTTTTTTTTTTTTTTTTTTAACAAAGAGAAAAAATGTCATTGCTAGAGTCAAGAGATTTTACAAGGGTTTTTTACATTTGGCTTAAAGTTCAAAGGATGAACAACCCTGGGGCTATTGTCAGAGAAAGCCATCCCTGCAAACTCACAGTCTTCCTGGGAGTTGATCATAGGGCCAAGTATTGGTTCAAAAGAACTACAACTGTGTAATATTTCTTCGTTGTCAGTGTGATTCAGAGAAAGAATTTAGAATTATAGTAAACCATTGCCTGGGAAATGGGTGTTTTGTGATGCGGATGGTCATGTGGGAAGTAAAATGCCTCTATCCTGTATGAAATGGGGCACCCACACCTGCAAGGCTGTACATAGTATGGGCTGCCACACCTCCAGGACAACAAAAAGGGCCTAGAAAATTTTCAGGTAAAAGGAAGGACAAGTGTTTGTGTCAGGGCAGACAATATCAGAATTTCTGGTCTGGAAATAGGAAGACTGGTAGATTTTGTGAGCTCCACTTAGGATATAAAGAAGGCTATTTGTTATCTTAACATGGATTTTATGGCCAGAATGGCAAAATTATGAGTAATCCCTTTGAAACCTATAAGAACATAATTTGGGACAAGATTTATGAAAGGAATTTATTAAAGTAAAGCAGATTGAAATTTTCTGGAAAGATGACCAGGTTGAGAGTATAAATGTGCTCCAGAGAGTATCACTAATTCCATAAGTAGCAGCTCGATGGCAGATGATGAAAAGAAGGGAAGGAAATCTGGGGAATAGCCCCGTGACTCCTGAAGACAGTAAGAGAAGGCAGCAGCCTTACACTAAGGCACAGTACCCTAGTGTCTTGGGACTGAGGAAAACGTTGAAGTGGTACAACTAGTCCCCTGACGTTTGAATCCCTTCTACATCCTTGTCAAGTGGTCATTTAGCCACAAAGACCTTACTATCTACTAAGGATGCCTTTCTACCTCTGTCTACTCTGCTACGAAGTGCTGATAGTGAGTGGAAGGCATTTCATACAATTTCTGGTCCTATTCGTTGGGCAAGGCTGAACTAAACCAACATTCCTTCTCAGGGCATCCCTGCCTTTGGCATAACATCTCCACGTATTATTGCCCTGGCCTCTCTCCTCTGGCCTTGATCCAGACTATGTTCTTCAGAAAGTACATACTTTCCCAGTTGCATTTCCAGTTTCCCCAGCAAACTCTGTTTTCTGCCTGTCTCTGGAATCTTAACATTCTCCAAGATGTCTAATGCAAACCACTTCTCTTACTCTGGCACTCGGGCTGTGTGAGCTTATCCATGCCCAAGGCTTCAACGACTTCCTGAATGCTGCTGATGTCGATATGTAGCTATCCAACTTAGATTGCTTTCCTGCACTCAAGACCTATTTAACCAATTATTTACGTGACATTTCTGCTTTCCCTAAACCTGTACATAATTTAGTGTCACCCATCTTGATTCAAGGTACCATGCACTCGAGCAAGAAGCCTGAATGCACCCCAGATCTCTTTTACCCCCAACCCCCTGCCTCAAGTCAGTTACCCGTTCGTAAACATCTCTCAGTGTATCGCTGTCCACCACTGTCCTACTTCAGGCCCTTCTCCTTTCTCAACAGATCCATTGTGAATACTGCCTTGCCTCCAGGATCCTTCCTGACCCATTCCATCCTGCACATGAAGGTCAGGATTTTTCACAAATGCCTCTCTGCTCAAAACCATTGAATGCAGGCCTGGACAGACTCTTTCAGGGCAAGGACTACTTCTAATTTTCTCCAAGTGTCACGGTCCACTGGCCATGTATTTCCACTTGATGAAGTACATACAACCTCCTCCACTGTGAAGAGCCGATTCTCACCTCTAGCAGCTATATGTGTGCATGGGAAAGGCGTTTCTTTTACATTTAGCTGCCTAGCCCTTAGACCCTGGTGTAATGTGGCATCCACTACGACACCTTTTTCTTAAATCAAGCATCACCCCAAAATTGCTTGGCAGTCCACCAGTGGACCACAGTCAGTGTCTTACCCAGCCTTGATTTAATGGCTCTCTCAACATTTTCAGGACAAAACCTTGGTCTAGCTCCTGCCTACGCCCTGGCCTGGCTGCCTCCTCTCTCTCAGAGCCCTGTCACACTGAGTAATGTGCAGGTTCCCAAGGGAAGTGTTGTCTTTCCCCTCCATAATTTGGTGGATGCTTTTCCCCTGGCCTCGAGCTCTCACTCCCTTCTTCTTTGCCTGGTGAATTCCAACTCATTCTTTGAGACTTCTCTCAAATATTACTTTATTTGGAACGGCTTCTCTGATATCTGGGGATATAATTCCTAATTCTTTCTCATCGTGCTGTACCACTCCTCTAGAATACTTGATCTGAACTTTGTTATTTCAGTTACATGTTCATTTTATGATCACTTTTTGAAGGTAGTAAATGGGTGTGACAGCAGAGGGTCTGTTAACATATCAAGGTGTTAAGTTTTAAACAAATGGATGAAATATACACATGTCACGTTTTCTTCCCTGTGTACTCTTGCTCAGAGCCTCATCCTCTCAGCCCACTCTCCACCTAACTTCCATAGATCAAAGCCATACCAACTTTCATTGACCTTCAGATGCTTCCCTCACCTTGCTTTCTTTCCTGATCCACTCACTGAGAAGCCATCCACCCAGATGACTCGGACCACTCTCGAAGCATCTATCACATAGTGTCTGTAGGCACATCTCCTCTCTCTCAGAGATGGTGTCTTACATTCCTTGCCTACGGTGGGTTCTCAAAAAATCAGTGGATGATTGATTGGTTGGTATTGGGACCATTGAAAACCCCACAGATGGACACATGAGCACATTAAAGTAGTTTGTCTACAATTCAGATAAGAAGCCTAGTATCTCCTGGTAGCCGTGGTGCCCATACTCAGCAGGTGCTAAAGGGAACTGGTGACACTGACGGTGCTGCAATCAGAAACACAGATATTATCATGATTATCATAAGCACGCAAGCTGAGCAGGAAGCAGAGCTATTCCAGTCCTAGGGTTCCCACGGCATGAAACCTGTCTATCAGCGATATCCCCACCCCTGCCCTGGCTTTCATTAACATGAGACATAATGAGACCAATTGCAACAAGAATAAAGGAATGCGCTAACTATTCAGGACCGTTGCGTATTTGCAAGCCTTAGCTTATACAGAAGTATCAACTAGTTACCTCTCTGCCCGCACGTAATAGGAGGTCCTATGCCTCTCACAGGTCAAGGAGGAAAGATGTCTTTCTCCTGGGAAGAGCAGCAGCAAAGGGATGTGAACATGTTCGAAGAGTGATTGTGAACATTCTTATATTAGGAGATATTAGTAAATCACCACATAAAAATAGAGCCAGTTGGCCAAGTAGGAAAAAACAATAGACTCAGACCAACAGGCCAGGTTTCTAGTCTTAGCTTTGCCCGTGGCTGAGCTGGAAGCCAGTTTATCTCGGGATCTTGATTATTCTAAACACATAGAGTGCATGCATTGGGCTCTAGACCTCAACATTCCCTTCAATTCCAACACTCTTTAACTAGGAACTTTTTCCCCACCCAAGATTTATTTGTGGTCTCCACAAGCAGTTGCTGGTACCCATGGTTGGGAGAAGACAGCTGGCAAGACATTTAATTCTTTTCTTTTTTTTTTTTTTTTTTTTTTTTTTGCTTTTTGGTATGTGGGTAGCTCCCTGACTGGGAATCGAACCCAGGCCGCAGTGCTGACAGCGCCAGCGCCAAAGCCTTAAGCCACTACACCACCAGGGAACTCCCAAGACATTTAATTTTGGTTTCTGGTTAAACTCTTCATCTTAACCAATTAATTGGAGATAATGCAGCCTGGGAGGCAAATCTATCATGTACACACAAATGACTGAGTCCTCTTTCTCTATTAGCTGAACTGAAGAAATCTGGGTCCCTCTCCCCCACAACTCACTCACTTTGGGAGTGAAAGGACTCTCACAGCGTAGCAGCTTGCTTCTGTCATCTGGCGGATCCGGTGTTGCAGGACCTTTGGGAGACTCTGACACCAGAGTCCTCAGGACAGGATCTGGACTCACTTTGTCTTTTTCCTGAGATGTGAAGAGTTCACGTGTGTTAGTCACAGGTGTCCTGGGAGGTGTGAGCTGTGCCTCGGGGTCCTGACCTTCAGACTTCTCTGGGGTTTGGCTCTGGGCCTCCCCACTCTCTTGCACTTCCTTCTGCCCCTCGTTCTCACTCTCTTCTTCACAACAGGAAAAGTTTAGTTTCTGCTTCAGTTCTTTGTTAATACTGTGGTCATCCATCTCAGCCAGAGAGCTTTAGCACACAGGCAAGGAGGCCTGGCAGAAGCGAACACTACAGAGCTGCCGGGGTGAGGAGGAGAGAAGGCCGCTGGCCGGTCCCAGGGCTCTAGCTGGCCCTTCCCTCCGCCCGCTGCCGGCTACATGGAGACAAGGCGCCGGCTCACTCCCTTAAGTACCACATGCGTGCAAGATCGCAGCTTATCCTTGTTTCCAGTCTGATTAAAGAAAGCGCCAGGGGCTTTCTGAGCCATTAAATCCAATTCATGCTTAGAACTCTTCTGGAGAGTTCCCCCAGTCCCCCTGAACCCATGTACTGCAGGATACCAGTGGCACAGTGGATTCCTTTCATTTAGCATGGCTTTTAAATCACCCACTAGCCAATTCAGGAATGAGCTCATTCTTGGAAAGAAATTATTTTCACTCGTTTACATCTACTGTGGAGGAAGCTCATTCTTTCTTCTGATCCTCACCCACTTAGTAGCTAAGGGGCATTCATTAGGACTCAGCTTCAGCTGGATGTAATAATGATCCTTAGCCTTGGACCTATCTTGGCTGGTGTTCATCTCCCAAATAGAGACACACCTTAGATCCTTGTCATACCTGCCCTAATTCAGGCGCCCCACTCCCCCCCTCCCACATACACACACCCACCCACCCCACCCCCAGGTATTGGCAGTTAAAGCTTTACGGAATGGGACAAATTTTCAAACTGACAAAAGAAAAGCTAGAAAGATCAGCAATGCAAAGAAGCCAATAGATGTCCTTTGACAGTGATAATTACCTTGGCCCCTGATGCCTTATTCTGTAAACATGTTTTCCTACTTTTTAGGTATCTTTAACACACATTATTGCATTTCTTTCTCAGAGAGGCCCCCGAGGGAAGGGTAAAAACTCTTTGAAGAAGGAAAAAAAAAAACCCCACCCATATCACTTAGTAGGAGCCGCCACGTGAAAGCGGCCCATGAAGAAGGAAAATGATACACATGAGTCCCCGATGTCCCCTGGGGACCCGCAGGAGGTGCTGCACCAGGGGAATTACTTACAAGGCCAACAAGGGCCCAGAGAGAGCGCGCGAGAGGCCCTGAGGATGAGTTTGATCTTGACTGAAACAAAGTTAATTCCCGTCCTCTGGAGCGGCTCTGGCTACGACTGCCTTCCACACCTCTTCCGTGTCCTCTCTCCTCACCCATCCCTCCACTCCCTTCTCCTCTCTCACTCCTTCCCCATTTCCAGCCTGAACACACGAGCAGGTGAATCCACAAGAACACTAACAGAGGGGATGGGAACGTGTTTTTGCAGCTGGAAGCCTCACACTCCCTCTTTGTGGAGGTGCACACACCACGCGGTCCCCCTTTGGCCCTTCTCTGTCTCCGTGCACCCTCACAAGCTTCCCCAGATCATTCAACAGGAAATAAAAGGGTGCTCACAGCAGGCAGCAGCTCACTGCTCACCTCAGCCGGAGGTTCTACATCCCATAGGGGCCCAGGGAAGTCACCGACAGGGAAAGGAGGCCTCAGAGCTCACCAGTCAAGAAACTTCTGTTAACTGAGACTCTCGGCTCAGAGTGAGTTTCTTGGTGACAATTCAGCAGGCCACGTGATACAGTCCTTGGCTGCTGCCTTGCTGTGGGTCAGTCTTCCTTGTAGACTGGGGCTGGTCGTCCTCGCCCCTCCAGGCCTGCTAGAAGCTGGGTCTGCTCCCCAGCAGAGTAGGACTAATCTGACACACTCTGAGGGGGCATGGGCCTGCAAGCGGGCACGGGGGCTGGTCTCTTGGGTGTCATCCAGGTAGACTAGGTTGTTTCTTAACATCACCCTCTGCCTTTCTTCTCTGCCTTGCCAAAATTCTCAATTACCCTTGTTTATGACTCCACTGTTTGCCTAGGGAGGCAACTATGCCATTGAGATTGTTTAGATTTAGATCTCATGTTCTCATTGGTAATGCTATTAGAAATTTGTGCCATCTACTTTCCATGTCTTGTCACTCAACGGGTGATTTTGGCTAGGTCCCCAGAATAAGAAAGGTATAATAACACGCACAGCAAAGATACTCCTGATTTGGAAACTAGAACAAGAAGAATTGGGCAGTTGCTGACCGTGATGGCCCAAGGCGTCCCTGTTTGCCTGTGGATCACAGCCATACCATTTTCACGTTGCTTTGTACTTAATCGCTTCATGTCATGAAAAATTCCTCCATTGCTTCAGTGCCCATTAATACCACAGGCAACCATCCCAGGCAAAAAGTGTCACATCATAGTTGAGAGGAGGGGTCAAAAGGGGAACCCAAGTCATCTGTGACAGTAAGAGAAAAAGGCATTTTTCCCTTAATGCCTGACACATAGCAAGTGTTCCAGAACCTGTTTTTTCAATGGATTTGGGGAAATATAATTAACACACTGCAGTTTTGTTTAAAATACTCAGTATTTGACTTCTTAAAGTCTGACTATTTCTCTTATTGTATCAGTGATTGCTGCAGTGGGGGGAAAAGGCTCCCAGGAGTAAGATGCTCAGGGAGGAAGGTGGCTTTGCCTTTCAGGGCTGAGTTCCCTAAACCATATACTTGGGGACGCTCTCCCACTGCAGACAACTGCTAAGTGACGAGAGAGCTCTGTGACCTTTGAAATGTCATGGGAAGAACAGAAGCAGGAAAATTTATCAAGTCAGTTTTGCAAGAGGTAGAAACATGTAGTCACCTTAAGGGCAGACTATTCCTTTGCAAAAGTAAAACTAAGGCCACAGAAAACGAGGTATGTGTTTGAGTGTCTGTTGTTCTAAGGAAGGACATGTTGACCCGCCTGACTGTCCCCTCAGTCAGGAGAGAGAATCGTAAAAATTTCTTGAACAAAAGCAAGCTCTACACAGTGGTTCTCAACCTGTGGGTCGTGACCCCTTTGGGAGTCGAACAACCCTGTCACAGGGGTCACCTAAGACCATCGGAAAACACATATCAGATATTTACATTACGATTCATAACAGTAGCAACATTACAGTGATGAAGTAGCAACGAAAATAATTTTATGGGGGTCCCCACACATGAGGAACTGTATTAAAGGGTCCCGGCATTAGGAAGGTTGAGGACCCCTGCTCTACCACATTATTCATGGAAGACTGAATTAAGACTGAGTCATCCAGACGCTGAAAACTACCGATGTTGGATTACAGCGTATGCGATGGGGCTGCCCCACCGCGAAGCGTTGGGAGATCTGGTTTTCCAAGCAAGAAACGAACACTTGGAAAGTTAGTGTCAGGCTCCTGGAAAGCTGGCAGATTCCAGGACAGGAAGTGAGGACTTGCAGAGGGCTAAAAGTGAACTCTGAGTCTCCAGACTGTTGGGCGTGGCTGTGAAGACCAGACACAAACTTGGGAAAAAGTCCAGGGTGGTGAAGAAAAGCTGGTCTTTATCACCAGAATGTGCCCTGTAGAGGCAGTCAGAGGTCTCAGACTAGGGTCTGTGGCCTCGTCAACATATTGAGGAATCATCTCTGACTCACTGAGGACATTCAAGGGCTAGACGATGTTTCTAGGCTGCTGCCCCCACCAGTCCCGTATTCTCTCTTGTCCTTGTCCTGCTCAGTCCCTCCAAGCAGAAACCTGTGGGTTGCAGTGAATCTGGTGACAAGTACATGGATCATTAACAATACTTTATATTTGGCCATCATGTTTCTTATTTCAAAGTGCTTATACATCTATATCTACTAAGTAGCATATCCAGCAGAACACAACTCCAAGGAAAGTGTGTGGACAAGATAAGATAAAGCCTGGAGGTCATTTTAAAGCCCCCAAATCTATCATTAATACTTTTCTACTTGTGGTTTTGCTATTTCTTATGGAAATGTTCAAACATACTAAAAAGTAGAGAATATATAGTATAATGAGTCCTGATATACCAATAACCTGGCTTCAAAAATTACAGGCACTTTTAGAATTTTATTCCATTTATATCTGCAACTCTGTTGGGTGATAATATGCCCTTTCATCCATGAACACACTTTGGTGCCATTAGGAAAAATCCTTAGAGTAACCTATTAATTTTAAATCTATAAATCCATAGAATGAATCAATCAGATTCTAATTAATTACTTGTCTTGCTAGAGTTTCCCATTTACTGGGACAAGAGGAGAGTCATCTAACTCGCTGTTATAATAGACACACATTACTTGTCCACTTATGAGACATTCTTCTTTGAACAGGAAGAGAGTTCTAACCTGGCATCCCAATAATTTAGAGACTGTTGATGTAGTGACCACATGTTAAGGAGCAGATATTTTAAAACTAAACTCATAAGTCTGATTTTTCTTTATTGGCCAGAATTGGGAGAATTTATATGGCCAAATTCCCAGATTTTCTAAAATTAGAGCAGGTAATGGGTTGCCCATATGACCTAAAGGCCAGCCCTGCAGCCACAGCGATTGGATCTCTCTCTCTCTCTGCTTTTCTCTCTTTAGATGGGAATTAAATTCATAGGACATGAAAGAATTATTCATAAGTGGTATAGCAATTATTGGTTAATTATTCAATAAAAAATTTTAGAGTCTCACTTCATATCACATCAAATAGATTAAGAGATCAAATGTAGAAAATCAATCTATAAATAACTAGAAGGTAATACAAGTGAATGTTGATCAAATTTCTAGGTGGGGGCCAACTTTCTAAACATCAAAGCAACATATCACAAAAGAATTGATAAGTTTGACTATATAAAATTTAGAACGTCTGTGTTTCATTATGCAATTAAGCAGCATTGAAACCATATAATAAATTAGAAATGATACTAACAAAAATTATGCCAGAGAAAAGATTAATATGTTTACTGCATAAAGAAGTCATGCAAATTGATAACAAGAGCATAAAGACCCCAGAGGATAAATAAGCAAAAGGCATCGTGGACAGACAGTGCATTGACATATATTGTGAAACCGTGTCACTCACAAAACATTATCTTAAAACAAAATGTCATTTTCATCTTAAAAGCTGGAAAAATACATATTTTAAATGGCATTGTCTAACTTGGACAAAACTGAAATGAAATGGATGTCCTCATATACTTGTGAGTCAACAGTTTGGCAGTACAACCAAGAACCTTAAGAACATGAACACAATTTAACCTGCTATTCCCACCTCTGGCAATGTCATAGTCAGCAACCTCCGTGGCTGATTGCATTTGCTCTGCCTGTCACTCCTCATTCTAAATTTCATTTCTTGTCTGATAGCCAGCTGCCTTCCTTGCTGGGCTGTAATCCTGGTAGAAGTGACGCCTGTCTTCACGGCAGGGCTTGGCATCTGATAGGTACCCAGTGTTAGGTCAGAGTGAAATTTGGCCAATGCGTTTAGGCACAACAACAACAACAACAACAACAACAAAACGGGAAGGGCTTGATCATCTAACAAGGAAAGAGAGAGGGAGAATGTTTAATTTTCAAACATACATGCAGTGGAAACCATCACTATACAAAAGTTTCTAATAGGATGGCAAAATGGTCAAATTCTGATGTTAAAGTATACAAAATTGATACATAATATGCTTTTACTATGTAAACACAGAAAAGGAAAACATCTAAATCTATCACCTATTTTAAGATACACCATTATTTTTACGTGCCACTAAAAATAAAAAATACCCAAGATGGGAGTCTAATATGATACCCAATATTTAACTGCAGCAAACAAACCTCCTATGCACAGAAGGTCAAACAAGGAGACTTGCTTGTCTTAACTTTATCACTGGGTGGAGGGAGGGAAAAAAATCTTGCCAAAGAAATAGAATTATGAGCAAGGGTTCCAGCTAGCATGCATTGTGAACTTAGACCACCAGTGTGGTCCAAAAATCCTCAAGCAGAGAGTTAAACTCTAAGTAGTCTGGGGTTGGTGGTGCCTCTAGATGGATGACAAAGGCAAACACAGACCTCGTCTGTGAGAATTCCACCTCAGTGGGGCCGGCAGCTATTATGAGTCACCACAGCAATGTTAACAATTAAAAAATTCTGCATCCTAGAATTGATGAACTAGGATTATTAGCAAAATCTAAACAGTGGCCAACTCAGTGGTGAGATTATAGATCAAAAATATTTCTACATAATGCACTTACATGGTTTTTATAATTGTATACATATTTATATAATGTAGATATATATTTTATATAATGAAGGTATATTTAATATTTGGAAAGTAAAATAATTTTATTTAAAATTTTTGACACTTAGAATTCTAGGGAAATTATTTTAAATCTAACATTATCACAGGGTCTCTGAATTTGACTGCCCTTCACTCTTTCCCTCCCTTCACACTCGTTTCTCACCAGATCTATTCTAATAGCTCAATCCAATTAGTTCTTTTCCTACGTCTTGTGAATTTCAGTAGACACAGTAAAGAGAAACCTAATGGTCAGGGAGAGAGCCTGTTTTACATTGTGAGTGTGTGTTAAGAGGGGGGGCATCACCATTGTTAACATTTTTGAGTGCCTACTATGTGCACAGTACTAGGCTAAGGCTGGCAGATGTGAGCAATTGTCTAAGTCTCCTTTCATTTGCTTAGTTGACAAATACTTGTTGAGTACCTGTTACATTACGCAAGGAGGTAACAATCTGGAGACAGACGCGGTGGCTGGCGAACTAGAACACATTCATGAATGAAGACTGGAAAAAAGTGCTAGGCTCAGGGTTTGGACATTTTGGTCTTCTGTTTATACAGAAAATTAGGATGGAGATTATGAGTTTATTTCCTGGTATATGAGGGCTGTCCAGAAAATATCCAGCCATGTAATATGCAAAATAGAGGCATTTATGGCTGCATTTTTTCCAGACAGGCCTCTTATGTACAGCTTGAGGACACTGAACAAGGGGGGATTGGGGTTGGGGTGGGGCAGGGTTCACACCAAAGTTCAGGAAATGTAAGTCCCTCAGGGAAGAAAAAGGAAAGTCAGACCTAACCTGATGGTTTTGGAAACTGACTAACGATGTTTTTATGAACCCCGATTTTGTATTTTAAAATAGCATTTTAAATGCCTCAAGGTTGGGATAAATCTGGTGGCTAAATAACTCTTCCAGAAGAGGGGTAAATAAGAACTAGGAATAGCTATTAACATAATGAGAAAGAATGAGGTGAAGAGACTTGTTCAGATACCCAATTTATCCAAGGGTCCGGAAAGTGGGGCAGCTTGGCCCCTCTCCGAAGGACCCAGGGATTTACGCCTTGTTGCCCAGAGGGTGTTTATGAAGATTCCTATCCTATGTGCCAGAGACAAAATGATAATATAATTTAACCCCTCTTCCCAAGGAGATAATTAATGACTGCCCAAGGCTGCTGCTTCCAGGCCAAAACTATAACAAAAAAGAATCTCTTTATGCAGCATTTTACCCAAAATAATAGGAACTGCTTTCATCATTTATATATTTAGTTCAACCTCTTCACCACTCCCCAAGGACAAGTGAGCATCCACCACTCTCTGTGGCGAATGAGTCACTGAGGTGGATGGGGAGGCGGAGGCAGGGTACAGGAAGGCCAGGGCCAGGGCACGGGAGACGGGGTTATACCCGCAGTGCTCCAGGCCCCGTCCCAGGCAGCCAGCGCTCCCCTCTTCCGCTTCACTTCCCAGCGCAGTGGTGGCTTTGGCCACACACCCAGGATTATGTAATACATATCTGTCTTGGTCTCTATGACAAGAGGACTTTAAAAAAAAGAATGATGGCATATAAAGAAATCACGCTGGTACCGTTATCCTACGGATTCCTAGGTGAAGGCACCACAACCCAGACCCAGGTAGACAGGTCCAGGTGGATGCGCGTCATGCCACCACACATTTCCTGTGCCCGAGCACGCATAGGCATCCATGAACTCTCACACCAGGCACGCAGTTCAGCGAAGCCTGTTAGGAGGGCGCCTTCTTGAGCTCGATCGCCGTCGACTCCGGTCGGGGGACAGCGGGGCAGGGCGGGGCAGCACAGGGCAGGTGCTGGCCTCGGGTGGCGGGAGCGCGGCGGGCCCGTGGGCCAGCGGGCGAGGGGAGTTCCCGCAGTCCGCCCCTGCGCCCGCCCCTCGCCGCCCGCGGCTCCTCCTCGCTTCGCCATGGTGGAGCGGGGCGACGCGGCGCCGCTGCTGAGCTGGGCCGAGGGCCCCGCCGTCTCCCCGCCGCAGGCCCCGGAGCTGCAGGCTGGAGGCCGGGGCTGGGGCGGCTCCGGGAGCGGCCGGTTGGCCGCGGAGCCGTGGAGGAGGCGGGAGCCCGAGGAGCTGAGTGCCTCCGAGGTGCTGCTGCAGCCCGGGCGCCTGGAGTTGGGGGACGTGGAGGAGGACCAGGTGGTGGCTGTGTTCGTGGTCACCTTTGATCCCCGCTCGGGTGAGAGACGCTCCGGGACCGGGGGCGGGGAGAGGGTCGGCCCCCGCATTTCGGGCTTGGTGGGGGTGGCAGGGGAGGGGCTCGCTGCGCGCGCATTCGCACACCTGCACCGCACCCCCACCCCGCCGGCCGGGCTCCCGCAGAGCGATTAGAGTGCCCCCGCGAGGTCCGGGTGCGGGACGCCGGGCTTTGTTCCCCGGGCCCGCCGACCCTCTCTCCCTTCCGACCCACTGCTTCTCAGCAGAGCGCAGTCCGCGCCCCCGTCCCCACGGTCGTGTTTGTGCTTCTCCAGCGATGAAGGGTCCTGTTGGGGGCCACCCGCACGCTGCGTTTTGTTTTCTTGGCCAAAAGAGGACGCCCCCCGCAGGTTAGCTCCTGAAACTGTTTTCCTAAGCTCCCAGGTTCTCCGGTGGCCTGCCCCCTGCTCCCCACCTGTCCCTGCACGGTAACTTTCCAAGAAGTCAAGTTCACTTCCTCTGACAGCATTATTTTGAGGAATTACTGCCGGGAGTATTAAGGGATGGGATTGAGGAATTAAGCTGGAGACCGATTAAAGGAGGAGCCTCCTCAGGGAGGCTCTTGCTGGTGTGTTTGGAGAATTGAAGGGTTATCGCACGTAACCTTTAGCCGAGCCACCCAGTGAGGAAGTGTGCCTTTTAGTGGTGACACACTTCATGGGGTTCAGAAGTGAATGAACAGATAGCTCTCAGCTGGTCCTGGTCCAGGAGGGGCCTCTCCCAGAGCTGCTCTGTGATCATTACTGGAGGCAGGAGAGCTGGAGTCACGGTTCTAGGGTTTAAGAAAACGCAGATGTGTCTTTTGTGTCCCTCAGGCCAGTGGAATTGCTGGAATGTGGAATGCATATTAGTGAAGGATGTATCTGCTGCTTTCTGGAGTTCCCTTCCTGGTCCTCGGACCATGAGCATAGATCCCCATTCTGAAGAACTTGATGGGTGCCATGCAGTGGGAGGAAAAATGATTAAGGACCCTGAGATGGGGATTCAGACAGGGCAGCCGGTAGGGTTCCAGGCAGGGTCATGTAGCTGTGGTCAGGATTATAAACCAGCAAGACACAGGAAGTGACAGTTTGTGGGGAGGAGACCAGGCCTTTCTGTCTCTGGCTCTTCCTTACCCCTATCCCAGTGGCTTTCAAACTTTTTTGACTGTGACCCACCCTATGAAATTAATTTTACATCTCAATCAGTACGCTCACATACATACATATTAACTGAAACAAGTTTCATGAAATAGTACCAACCCCTCCTTCATGTAGGACATACTGGTTTTTTCTGTCCCATTTGTATAATATGTTAATGCAGTTCATAGTGACTCACATAGAGATGGAACTCCCAGATACCAGTAGTTTGAAAAAGTGCTCTTTTTGACCAAAGTAACCCTGACTGCTAGACAAAAACAGGTACTTGGTACTAATGTTCATTATGGCCCACTCCATCACCTACAGGTAAACTATAGCATGTCCCTGAATAACACTGTTTCATTCAACCTGGTTTTGTTGTAATGTTGAAGAGAAATAATAGGTTCCTGATCAGAGCCACTGTGTGGGGAGTTTTCACTCTGTCACAGTGTCTGCGTGGGTTTTCTCCAGGGACTGCCGTCCCCCTCCCTGCCACAACCCCAAAGCCGTGCACACGAGGTGAATGGCATGTCTAAAGTGTCCCCGTCTGAGTGAGCGCGGGGGTGAGTGACCCTGTGTTGGAAGGGCGTCCCACCCAGGGAGGGTCCCACCAGCACCCTGAGCTGCCGGGAGAGGCTCTGGCCACCTGGGACCCTGAACCAGAATAAGGGGGTTGGAAAAGAATTATCTTTTGTATTTGTATTCATCTTCTTTAAATGTGTTTCTAGCTCACATTCATTTCATTGTTTACTATTTGAAGTGTTTTGGTGATGTTTTTGTGACCAGAAATATGCCAGAGGAACCTAACCCTTGTTTATATCAATTAGCCTTTGGTAAAATTGGTTTTGTTAAAGGCGCTTTTGCTTTAAAGTTGCGGCCTCCAGGAACCTAGCAACGATATTAAGTGAGGACTTCCTGTTGATGGGGAGCGTGAGCTTCGTTCTGGGAAGTATTTAAGAGTAATGGAAGAAATGGAACCTTAACAGGGTCTGAACCTTAACAGGAAGGGGAAGGCGAAAATAAAATCCTACATTAACCGCAGATGGAGTTGATAAAAGTGAAAACCAGAGCTGGGCCCCTGGCCCTGAGCTGTCAGTCACCGCTGGTGAGCGTGCCCTTGTGTGACGCACACATACACGGGTGTGCATTGTACTTGTGTTCAGATTAAGGTTAGTGTGGAAAAAAATGATGGTAAACCACACCTGGACACTTATCTTTATGCAGACATTTTACCATAATGGTGTTGCATCTAATTCTAATCACTCTGTTATTTGATGATCATTTATACCCAATTTATACACGAGAGTATAATTCTTCTGGATACAGAAGAAAAGAGTAATTCTTTTATACTTTTAGATACAAGGTTTGGAAAGCTGGTTTGGGCATCTGTAGGGAAAATCTGAGAAGAGTGTAGAGGCAAAAAATGTGTTATTTTTATTGGACTCTGGTTTGAAAATGATGGTTGGATCTATAAACGATGTGCAGATTAGGGGCTCACACACATACACACACGCTCTCACTCACTCATTCACTCTCACACACTCAGTCGTTATCTGGAGCAGGGAGCCCCTCAGATGGTTGGTGGTGGTGCTGGCCATCTGGGCTACAAAGCTGCTATTGAAAGCAGGCCCGAATACTAACTATGCAAGCCGGGTGGGAGAGGTTGGCAGGCAGGATATTGCTTTTACATTGTGTTCAACCCATTATTTAGAGCCTTGATGTTTAATTTTTATTTTGTTCTTTGGGTTTCTAGTAAAATGGTCTTTGCTCTGCTTAATTAAGGGAAAGGTATTGCACAGTGGGAAATCAGCGCTCTCCCCATCTATGGGGTGACATAGCTATCTCACCATGTGCCTGAGGACTTGTGTGTGGGCCTGAGGCAGAGAAAGCTTTGAACCTACAATGTGTGACACCTGTCAGCCTGCCTCATCGAACTGTTTCTTTATGAGATTGACTTGGAAGGGCTGCATTTTCCCCAGAGTTATTCTCTGAGTGTCTGGGAGAATCTCTCTGCCGTGTGTGTTTGTATTGGGGCAGTTTAGGAGGGGAGGGGAGATGGGTGAGGGGAGGACAACCTGCTGAGGTTTTTAAGGTGTTTCTTTTTCCTTAGTACTTCAGGAAGAACTAGGGATGGGTTACTACCAGTTCCTCCCTCAACCTCTAGTCAGTGCCTGTATTACAGCTACACACCTATTTAATGCATCTAAATGCTCCTGTGTTTAGGTCAAATATGAGCACTAAAAGTCACTCTAATTTTAATCTCCATACATTCTCCATGTGGTGAGTGAAATATAAGCATTTTCTTTTAAACAGTGGCAGAGCACTAGGATTAGGGCTAGGTATGATGTCCGGGGCATGACTTGGGTGCTGCCCAGGTCATCTGACTTGAGCAAATAATAAATGGCTCCAGTCAAGGGTGGGAAGGTGACAAAATAGAATGAGAATGGAAAATTATTTAGAGTATAATTTTGAGATGCAAAGAGCAGTCCTGAGAATGGCCAGCTGAAAGAGGCCAAGAGACGGCCAGTTCTGACAGCCAACAGGAAGGTCTCTCATGAGGAACGATTATCTCTGCCACCTCCTTTCTCTGTCGCTTCTGTTGTCAGTGCAATACGATTGTGGTTACTTTCATTAATGCCCCATTGGCAGACTCCTTCCCTGGCCATTGGCGATTCACCTGCTGTGGTTTTCCGGGAGATGTCCATTTGTGGCCACCTGCTATGGGCTCTGTTTCTTCTCGGGAAAGTCTGTGGAGAGTATTAGGCAGTGGGCATTCCAACACGCACCAGTTACCGTGTGCCCACTGTGTGTCAGGAGCTATGCTGGGCATTTCAAGGGCTTTGCCTCTAATCTTGCCAACAGTCTTCTCTGTAATGATGAGAAAAACTAATGAACAGAGCCACCAAGTCATCTTAAGTCACGGAGTAGAGAGGGACAGAGCCCAGGGGCGACCTGAGTCCGCCTGTCTCCAGTGCCTGCTCTGCTTCCCACACCACGGCCCAGAGTAACATGATAACGGCTCTGGGAATGGAAGGTTTTTTCCATGTAAAGTTAATGCACTGGAATTCGGCCATGGATTGGCATATGGCTGACTTGAAACCACTAGGATGAATTTCTTTCTACCTCAGGTTTCTTTATACTGACTTCTTTGCTTTGGATATATTCTCATGCTAGGTGGTTTTCAGACTACATATTTAAAACTATTTGAGACCCCAAATTAAGTGTTAGGGGCTGTTTACTTTTCTGGTGTTGCGGTCTGAACCAAATAATCTTTAAGAGTTTTCTTCCTTGTGGTTTTGGGACCACGAGGACAATAAAGGATTCTTGCCTTTATTCCTAAGACAGGATTCCTTTCTGCTTCACGACTGGAATTAGAGCATATGTATATGGGAAGAAGCTGATGGAAAAAGGGAAAATCAAGGAATATATTGGAGAAGGGAAAACTGGTGCAGAGCTTCCCTCTTGAGGTCAGACTTTCCGCTGAGGCAGCCACTGCTTATGCAATGAGGACCTGAAGAGGAACTTCTTGGCTGGGAAACACTCAGCAAGGAAGGAGAAGGAGGAAGGAAAGCCATGTATTTCCCATTAGAAAGGGATAGTTTTGGTTCAAGAGCATTGCTGCTTCTACTTTAAATATATGAGATGAACTTTCTAAGGCAGCAGCAGTAGCTCCTGAGAGAAATTGGCGGTTCATGAAGTGTAGATATGCCTGGGGCTAGGGTCATTTCACATTTAAACAGAAATGGGAAACAGAGGCAGCCCGGGATGTAGGTAGGACAGAGTTTGTCTCGCCTAGGGTAGGAGCTTAGCACACATCAGCGCTGGGAGGCCCTCACACACAGAGCTGCCGGGCTGACCTTGGAGTGGCAAGTCCATCTACAGCCAGGCTCAGCATTGCCCTCTGGGTAATTGAGCCACCAACCCAAAAAGCTGTTGGTCCAGGTTCCTTTAAACCAAGATTTATTTGCCTTTGCAGGAGCCCAGCACCTGGAACTGTGCTGCCAAGTTCTGTTCTACCAATATTTACTGAATGACTGACTGAATGTACACAAGGCAGGTTGCCACATTTGTTCCTCATGTAGAGCCCTCCTCGTAAACCCTCTTCACAGCTAGAGGTAGGCAGGGGCTGTAGGTACCTGTGAGAGGCCCAAGTAAAGGGTGGATGTGGAGTTGGAAGCAGAGAGAATTAGGGGCAAAACGCCTCTGTCAAAGGTGATATGTCTCTCTTTGACTCTCCCCAGGCCCCGGGTCCCAGGCTGAGTCCGTAAAGTCTGTTGAGCATGTTGGGAAAATCAAAGAACTTAGAGTGTGAAGACTGAGCCCAGAATAACTAGTCCTCCGTGTGAGGGTTTTCCAGCATTAAATGGCTCATCTGCCACCAGGATTGCTATTTTTGCAAAATCACTTACCTTTAAGCCTCCACAAGTTTCATGTATAAACTGGCTTCCAAGTTTTGAGAATAGTAGACCTTTAGCCACGATCTGTTTCATCCCCCCGTTTATAACACATGGCCTTAATTTTTTTTTACTTTTGCAAAGTCCTTTATGCTTACTTTAGGGTTGGTTGTTCACATCTCTGTTGCCTAAACCAAGTTCCCCAATTGCATGTTGAAAAATTTTAAACCTCAGAAAAGCTGGAAGAATAGTGCAGTGAAAACCTGTATGTCCTTCACTTATAGACCCTATTTGTTGACATTTTACAATATTGACTTTATACAGTCAATTCTATACTGTGAAATATGCATTCCTAAGAATCACTGTGCTCTGAAAACTATGCAGTAAAAGTGACAGGATTTATGGAATAATAGGGTCAGGGGCACAACACTCAAAAACTGTCACTGACACATTAAAAACAAGATGGGAGCCTAATAAAAATGGTAAGATGGTTTTATATATGATCACTAGTTAAGAAATAGATAAATACTCAAAATATGGCACTTTACCTTCAAAAGGACCTGAGTGTTGCATATGAAGGTGGGTGATGGAAGGGTCGAGCTTGTGAGTTATTGTGAAATGGTAGAAGACGACAGCGTGAAGTTTGACAGAAAGCAGTAATGCTAGTAGAGGAGATGGGCATGGCTCATAACATCCAGGTGAGTGAGTGAGGTGCGGGGGGTGCATTTGGTGTATTTCTGTGTGGCTCCATTGAGCTGCGTGTAGTTTTCTGCATTCACATAGTGAACCTTGGGGTTGAAATCACGTGTCAGTAAACATGAATTTCCCTATGATCAGATTGTTCCCTAACAGATCAATGGCTGTGAATCAAATTCAGCCAGTGTTATAGGACAACTGACTATAGATCTATGAGGGCTGTCTGGAAAGTATCCAGCCACGTAATATGAAAAAAATCATAATATGCCTGGATTTTTTCCAGACAGCCCTTATACTTTCTAAAATTCTTTTTGCTAAACTCTTTTAAAGTAAATTGCAGACATCATAATGTTTCATATCTAAATATTTGAGTATAATTCCCCTAAGAATAAGGCCATTTTCCTACATAACCAAAATATTAATAATATTACTACCCTAGGGTAATTAACCTAGGTCAATTTATCTGTTAGCTATGTTTTATTAATAAATTTAATTTTTAGAGCAGTTTCAGGTTTACAGAAAAACTGGGCAGTAAGTATAGAGTTTCCATATCCCTCCATTGTTTCCCCTGTTATTAACTTCTTGTATCAACATGATATATTTGTTACAATTGGTGAGCCAATATCAATACATTATTGTTAACGAAAGTCCGTAGTTTATATCAGGATCACTCTTTGTGTCGTACTCTGTGTGGGTTCTGAAAGAATGTACAGCGTGATGTGTCCGTCATAACAGTGTCATACAGAATAGTTTCACTGCCCTGAACACCCTCAGTGCTCCATCTATCCATCTCTTCTTACTCCCTGATCTTTCTACTGTTGCTGTAGTTCTTTTTCTTCTCCGGAATGTCACACAGCTGGAATTATACTGCATATGGCCTTTTCAGCCTAGCTTCTTTCACATAGCAATATGCATTTAAAGTTCTTCTGTGTCTTTTCATGGCTTGATAGCTCATGTCTTTCGATTGCCGAATAATACTTTATTGAATGGGTGTTCTGCAGCATGTTCCTGCATGCACCTGTGGAAGGACACGTTGGTGTCCTCCAGTTTGGGGCACTTATGAGTAAAGCTGCTATACACATTCATGTGCAGGCTTTTGTGCGGACAAAAGTTGAAAACTCCTTGGATCAATACAAAGGAGCGTGATTGCTGGATCATAGGTGAGCATGTTCAGTTTTGTGAGAAACTGCCAAGCTGTCTTGCAAAAGGGCTGCATCCCGGCGTGCACTCCCCCCAGCAGTGACCGAGAGTTCCTGTCCTTGCCCGCGTTTGGCGTTGTCAGTGGTACGGATTCTGACCATTCCAATAGGAGTGTAGTAGTATCGTGTTGTTTCTCTGTGCAATTCCCTGCTGACATAGGGTTTTGAGCGTGTTTTCCCGTGCTCATTTGACATGTGTGTTTCTTCTTTGGTGAGATACCTGTTCAGATCTTTTGTCCATTTTTAAAATTGGATTGTTTTCTTAATGTTGCATTTTAAGATTTGTGTGTTTAGGATATAGGCCTTTATCAGATACGTTTTTGCAAATATTTTTCCCAGTGGCTTATCTTTTTCTTCTTTTAATAAGTGTCTTTCACAGATCAGAAGGTTTTAATTTTAATGAAGTTTAACTTACCAATTTTTTCTTCATGGATCATGCCTTTGGGGTTGTATCTAAAAATTTATTGCTAAATTCAAGGTTGCCTAGATTTTCTCTTGTAATATTTCTAAAAGTCTCATAATTTTGCATTTTATATTTAAGTATACTATTCATATTGAGTTAATTTTTGTGAAAGGATAAGATGTATGTCTAGATTCTTTTTCTTGCATGTGACTGTCCAATTTTTCAGCATCATTTGTTGGAAAATGATCTTTTCTTCATTGTATTGCATTTGCTCCTTTGGCAAAGATCATTGACTATATTTATGGGGGTTTATTTCAGGCTCTCTGTTCTGTTTCAGGCTCTATTTGTCTAATCTTTCAACGGTACCACGCTGTCTTGATTACTGTAGTTCTATAGAGATCTTGAAATTGGGTAGTATCAGTCCTTTGACTTTGTTTTTCTTAAGTATTATATTGGCTATTTTGGGCCTTTTGCCTTTTAATATAAACTTAAAAATTAATTTGTCAATATCCCCAAAATAACTTGCTGAGATTTTGATTGAGATTGCATTGACTCTATAACATATACAAAGTCTGACAATTAAGTTTGCGAACTCTTCCTAGAAAAAGTGCTACGTACCTCAGTGCTGAATATCACTACAGTCACCTTTGAAGTACTCCCCTTGGGAAGCTATGAACTGACACCAGTGCCTAGTCCACCCTTCAAAGCAATTTTGAAACTCTTTTTTCTGGAATGGCCATCAGAGCTATCGTTGTATGACCCTTGATGTCATGAATATATCAAAAATGTCTTCCTTTCAGTATTTCCTTTATCTTCTAGTAAAGAAAAAAGTCACTGGGGGCCAGATCAGGTGAGTAGAGAGGGCGTTCCAATACAGTTACTTGTGTACTGGCTAAAAACTCTCACAGATAGTGCCGTGTCAGCTCGTGAGCTGTGGTGATGCAAGAGGCATGAGTTGTTGGCAAAAAGTTTGGGTCATTTTCACGCAGACTTTTCAACACTTCCATATAGTCAATTTGGTTGACCATTTGTCCACTTGGTACAAATTCATCATGAACAATCCCCTCTGATACCAAAAAAGGTTAGCAACATCATTTTGACTCTTGATTTGAGTTGACGGAACTTTTTTGGTCGTGGAGAACTGGCTGATTTCCATTGTGCACTTTGATGCTTTGTTTCAGGGTCACATTGGGACACCCATGTTTCATCATCAGTGATAACACAGCCCAAAACATCGTCTTGCCTCTCCAAAGGGTTCTGGCAAACTGGAGCTCATGCTTTTGTTCATCCATGAGCTCCTTCAGGACCATTTTTATACACATCTTATGGCAAGATCTTCAGTGAAGATTTTCCTGTTTTTCTATTGATGTTTACTGAGTCTGCTATGCTTCTCACAGTCAGCCAACAATTTTGACGCACAATTTGATAAATTTTTGTAATATTTTCTTCAGTTGTGCTTGTTACTGGCTGCTCTGACTTCTCTTCATCAGTGATGCTTTCTTTCCCCTCAGAAAAACATTCAATCCATTTGTACACCGCTGTTTTCTTCATGGCATTATCCCCATAAACTTGGACTAACATGTACCTGATTTCACTTCCAGTCTTGCCAAATTTAACAAGAAATTTAATGTTTGTTTGTTGCTCTAATTCAAGCTCTGACATTCTCGTGACAGCACACAAAAACACTCAACAACAATAATGAATGCCACTCAGCAAAACACCACCACACATTGACACAAACACAGCTGTGAGACACAGATATACCAAGGTTATGAACCTTACTGAGTTGTGCGTACAGTGCTGCCAATGTAAGTGCACAGTGGATAGCTTGCAAACTTAATTGTCATACCCTATAAGCAAATGTGAGATTCCCTGTGCTCAAATTGTTCTCTAATATATCAACCATGTTGACACAAATTCAGCAAGAATTATATCAGAACTAACTGTATACACATATATATTTTTTCCTGAGCTATTTGAAAGTAAATACAGATATGATGATGCTTCACTCCTAAATACTTGTAGAGAAACTTCCCTAAGAAGGACATTTACCTATATAACCACAATATTATTACACCAGGATAATTAGCATTAATTCATCAATTAGCTCTTTAAAAACATGCCTATCCTTAATAAAGCTGAGGGATTGACAAGAAGTGGAGGGTTCCTAGCAGTGCTATTTGTAATAGCTTTAAATTGGAAATAAACTAAATGTGTATCAACAATTAAGTAGATAGATAAATCATTACACATATAGGATGGAAGTAATAAATGAACAAGCTTTTGCTCCATGCATCCACATGGATGACTCTTACAAAAAATATTGAGCAAGACAGACACAAAAGAATGCAAATTGTGATTGCATTTATAAAAATTTCAAAACCAGCAAAGCAAATGCATACTGTCAGAAATCAGGATAATAGTTACTTTCGAGAAAGGGTTAATGACTTGGGACACAAGGGAGTTTCTGATGTGCAGATAACATTTTGCATCTTGGTCTGGATGCTGGTTATGCAGGTATGTGCATGTTGGGAAAATTCATTGAGGTGTATAGTTCTGATTTACCCACTTTTCTATACTTGTACTTAAGTAAAATGTTTAGGTAAATTAGTTTTTGAGGAGTTACTGAGTTATTGAGTAGTCATGGACAGGTTGGATTGGAGGAAGGAAACTAAGGTGGAGCTAATTGAACCCAATAGGGAGTGGCGTGGAGGAAACAAATCAGCTGATGCTGAAAGAAGCCAGTTAGGTGAGTGAGGAGGACAGAGGCTACCTGGGGGTGATTGCAGCTCTGTCCCAGGATGTCCCTTTCCTGGGCCAGCCATCTATTGCCATCATGAAGGGTTAGGACCATGTACACAGAAACCCAAGCAGGCTTATCAACAGGATACCTGAGTTGTATGAGGAGCAGTTTGTGACCCTGTAGATATAGGGTAACCTCCAGCACACTGGTCTGTGGAGACAGTAGACATTGGTGGTAAAGGGAAAGATAAGAAAGGAGGTGGGTGGAGTGTTGGTACCTGAACTTTACCTTTATCACTGAGTTCACCCCTCTTTCACAGTGCAGCCTGCTTTTTCTGCTTTTTCACCCTTACAAACACAACATTGTTTTAGCCTTTCTGTTCTATGCAGTCTTAATTCCCCTTTTTATACTGTATGTTTTTGCTTATTAGTTGATCAGATTCATGACTCCTCTCTTGAAGAGAACTGACTTGAAATTATCTCAGGCTATTGAACAATGGGCTGGCCTGGAGCCTGGGTTCGGAGCCCGAGGACAGGCTGTGCCATACCTCTGCTGCCCCCAACAGTTATCTGATGGCATTGTTGTCTGGGATTATTGGTGCTATTCCTAATGCCTAGGAAGCTAGGACTTGGGGTGTGGATGAGACGTTTGCTCTAAAATGAAATCTCTCAAGTAGCTTAGTGTTTTTGTTTTGAAAAATTTTGACTCTGCATGAAAACAAGGAATATTCTGTAGCATTCTCTCAAGCCTCTAGGTGACACTGTGCAATTCTCTGGTTCCCTCAATCTGATGGATGCTTGTCACTGCTATGTTCAATTAATAAAATCCCACGTTATCCTCTGTCATAGCATGTACCCTCCAGGACTGTAATCGCTGGTCTCCTTGTTTGTCACTGTGTGTACCTCTGGAGTCTAATCTTTTTGAGGTCGGAGACTAGATCTTATTTGACTTTGTAGCTCCAACATCTAACCTAGTAGAAACTCAGTAATTAATGAGGAGTGAATAAGCCCTGAAATGCTGGAAACAAAGAATGGATGGCAGAACCTTGGGGAAGCATCATCTCTAGATGCTGGGGAGAGAGGAGAAAGTTAGAGCCCTCTGGAGTATCCCAGGAACCCTGCCAGCATGTGGGTGATGGACAGATGACCCACTGGAGCATCTTGGTGGTTGAGTCAGCAGCACATTTCTTGAGAAGCCACGTGTGCTAAGCCCTGCACTAATCCCCCTTTTTAAATTTTGTTTCTTTTAACTTATGGCCTTTCTTCCCCACAGGAAACATGGTGGAATGGTGTTTGCCTCATGATATTGACCTTGAAGGTGTTGAGTTCAAGTCTATGGCCAGTGGGTCCCATAAAATCCAGTCTGATTTTATGTAAGTAGTTCTAAATGTAAGTCTTCTGGATACCATTTCCTCCCTGCCCTATATTTCCCCCAGAGCATAAGGGCTCTCATCAGGGGGTCTTCGAGGGGTGTGTGTAAATGTCCCGAAACTATATGTGTAGTTTTGTGTTTATAAATTTTCTAGCAAGGAGGTCCCTAACTTTCACTAGGTTCTCAATGGGTTTCATGATCCAAAAAAGTTAAGAATTCCTATCATAGAGGTTCTCTCCCCTTCCAAGATATTATTGGACCTCACTTGAGGTTTGGCTTTAATGAAAGAATGCTTTAGTTTGGTTAACTCAAGCCATTTATGTGTTAAAACTTGAAATCTCAGCATTTAGTAAGGCCAGTTGGGTAGTACTCAAGGTTCTTGTGAGGGGCAGCAAACAGAAAGAAGGTAAAGGTAACACAGTAGCTTCAGTGTTCTCACTGGGCTGAAATTGTGACTGATAGGAATGTGAGAAAGGGGAAGGATGTGAAGTGACAGCTCTGGTCATGTGCTCTATTAAAAATACCAGAGACTCAGGAAGTGAGAAAAGCCTCAACACGGTTTATGATAGAAGACTACTGATTCTCAATGGGCCCGAAGATGAGTCTTTGTTCTGGTTTTCCCATCACATCCTTAGCTATTGTGTAGGAGAGGACAAGGGATTTACAGGGTCTGGCACAAATAACGCCCCCTTTTTTATGAGCTGGTGATCTATACCAAAATCATAAGCATGTAATTCTGTAACATAACAATATCATAACTACATTAATATAACTACTTTTAAAAGGGCGTTACTTCTGCCATACCCTGTATTTATGGTCGTGGGCATTTGAGCAGCAGACTTGCTAGAGATCAAGTCCTGGCTCTGGCTGGATGACCCTTGGCCAGTTCCATGATTTCTTTGAGCCTTGATTGTCTCATCTGTGAGGTTGAGCGGCTTAGGCTAATTGTCCCCTTGAGATTCTAAAAAAGGGTTTTCTTAGGCTGAGCTTCCTCACGTAGACCCTGGACACAGTTGTTTCTTGTCTTGGGGATTGCATCTCAAAGGACAAAACATAGCAAAACAAAATGTCTCGCTCAGATTTTGAGCCCCACTACACATTTGGTCTATTTTAGCTATTTCCGGAAAGGGCCCTTCTTCGGCCTGGCCTGCTTCGCCAACATGCCTGTGGAGAGTGAGCTGGAGCGGGGTGCACGCATGAAGTCTGTGGGCATCCTCTCTCCGTCCTACACCCTGCTGTACCGGTACATGCACTTCTTGGAGAACCAAGTTCGGTACGTGGCTTACGTCCGTGTGCGGGCGCCAGTAGGCATCTGCGGCCGGTGCGTCTGATGGGCCCTCAGAGATGCTTTTCCCAGAACGTCCACGGCCGTGTGTCCCACCTCAGGTGGTGGTTTTGTGTCAGCCAATGCCCTGCACAGTAATTCATCATGCCATAATGAAAGCTGGGTGGATTTTGCTTTCTGCTTTAATATGCTGTCATCGGTTTGGTGTAATTACATAATTTGTTGTTGCGTCCATGATCTTCGTTACCCTAAGCCACAATAATTACCTCGTTGTCCCAGGTAGGCAAACAGACTCTAAAACTTTTTTAAGCCTAATCATTTCTTAATTTAGGGTAATCCTTATTATTATTTGGGATAATAGGAAGGTAATTTTATCAGAAGCGGCAAAACTATTAGTAATTTAATATTCTTTTTCATTATGCAAGTCATTTAATTTCATTTCAGATTTTGAGGGAGAAAGCTAGCCCTAATCCCTAAAGTATTGTTAAAATATTAGCATATTTGCCTCTTTTCTGGTACATATGTGTATGTGTATTTTAAAAAATATACCCTTGACCTATATATACGAGGGCTGTATGTAGAAAGTATCTAGCCATGTAATATGAAAAATAGAGGCATTTATGGCTGGGGTTTTTTCCCAGACAGCCCTCATATGTACTTTTAAAATTTATCATTATTTTGATTTTTTATATAACAATCTTTCTTGACCATCTTTGAAAGAATATAAAATTTATTGTTTGTGGAAAAAAACATGTTTGTTATTTAAAAATCTACATAGACGTACAAATGAATTTTTAAAATTCTCCCAAATCTTAATACTCAGAGAGATATACGTTGTCCATATTTAGTGAATGCCATTCTAAAATAGTAAGAAGATTACAAAAATAGAATTAATAATATTTTATGCAGATTTAATTTTATCAAATAGCAGGTTGTTTTTATGAAATACATTTAATTATTTTACTTGTATATATCAGGCAAAGAGTAAATGAAACTGAAGAAATTCTCAGACTTTAAAGGGATGTTTATTTTTCACAATAGGATATATTATTTCTTGAACTATTTCTCTGAAGTTAAGAAAAAAGATGACGAAAAACATGAAGATATGGAGTTGTTCTTATTTTTATTGAGAAATAACACATATATAGCAAAATGAACACATCTTTGTGTACACATCACTGGTGTTTTTAAATTGAGTTTCGGCTGTTGACAGAATCTGTACCTCATCCTTCCTCTGAGCTTCTCCCCAATTTCACATCTCAGTTCGTAGGTATTGCAAGATCTGTTACGTGTAGCTCTGTAACCATAAATCTCACAGTTCTTAGGTTTCAGTTATGTACTCATGACCCTTTCCAGGACTCAGTGTGGCTTGCCCCATTTCGGAGTTCCTGACTTGATTTTTTTTATTGGTTGCTTGGATGTTTGCCATCAAGCACTAATTTTTTCCATGGAAGGATTGCAGGCACTGCCTTCTCTGAGATCTTGCCTGCTTACACGCATTGGACTGTTATTACTATTATTCTTGGCCAGTTATAAGAGTTTTGAATCTCTCTCTCTTCTCAGGATGCTGCAGATATTGAGGTGCTGTCTTCTAATACGAGGTGTTCCAGATACCGATAGATTCTGTCTTTACCTGTGATGTCTCTGAAAGTTATTTTTTTCCCTGATAGTTGGTCCCCTTCGACGTACAGATTTGTCTTTATTTTTAATTTTAGGAACCTTTTCTTCTGTAATAACATATTCAACTTTTCCATTCCATTTTTCCTTCTTTGGGAGTACCAGTTTTACTTACGTTTTCTTCGTATTTATCATTTTGATGATTATTGTAATAGCTCTATAATAAATGTTAGAACTGTGCCATACGTTAACTTGATTATTTCACATGGTTGAGCATTTAACATGTATCTAAGTTGTTTTAACTCATCCTCCACATTTTGGGGCTGTGGTGAATGCCTTCATGGCTGTATCTTTATCTGTATTTGAAAAATTCCCTCAGTTTTTCATCTCGGAAGTAATACCATGTAGGAAAAAAAAGAGAGAACTTTTTTATGGGATCCTGATACTTTTTAAAAATAATTATTCCTTTTGAAAAAAAGTTAATTTCTCAAATAAGCACTACATTGTCGTGGTTCAAAAGCCAAAAATTATGAGGAGTTACTACATTATATCAGTTTGGGTCCTGGCTAAACGGTGCTAACAGAAGCCCCACGATCCAGTGGCTTCAAGAAGGTAGGAGATTCTTTCTGTCTCTGGAACAGAGAGGGAGGCAGGTGGTCAGGGTGGGCAGCCTGCTGTTCCATACAATCGTTCAGGGACCCACACTGCTGCTCTCAATGTGCCACCAAGTCCTAAATGTGTTCTGTATTTTGACGTGTTCTTTGCAAGTAGTCAAGGCTGCTCACCACTGCTGTGTCTGCATTCTGGCCACAGGGAAGAGGGCAGACTCAGAAGTTGCCATTGTCATGTTCTCAATCACAAAGACATACCTCACAGCAGAGGACGCTGGGGATGGTAGTCTCTAGGTGGGTGACCTTGTGATGGCCACAGCTCTGGGGCTTCTGTTACAAACAGGAAGAGGGAAGAATGGATTTGGGGGGAAGATGAGCACCCCCTGCTTGAGTTGCCCCTTGGGTACTGTGTGTACTCTTCTTCCCATGTGCAAAGGATGCTTCTCCCTCCCCAGGGGCGACCTCTCACAGAGGCTCATTCAGGGAAGGCGCCCAGTCTAAACTCCAGGATTGCCGTGCGGTATGAGGCAGCCCTTTTCGTCAGATGAGGACACGCTTCTCCTTATCCTGACAACCTACAGAAGAACAGACGAGCCCGTCCATTCCCCACCTCCCAGATGCAGTAGGTAGAGGAGGAACCACACGATAAACTCTTAGGAAAAGGGAAGAATGAAAACTACAAGCACGAGATTGCACCAAGCAGGGACTGCAGACTCCCTGTCCTGAGAGGAGAAGGCTCCAGGGCTAAACTCGGGTTCTGCTCTCCAGAGTCCTCTTGTCCATTCCCCCCATAACCTCGTCTCAGTGCTGCATAGTTTTACAACACGTTTCTGCCGGTATAGATTTGGGAGTTCAGTGGTTCCTTGAAGGGTTGAGAACTCACAGGCTTTTAAAGGTCAGTCATGTGACAATATAGGCCCTTCAAAAACTAACTAGGCTTCTGGTCCATTTGCTTCCAGTTGGTCCCAGGTACAAGTATCCACTGCTAAAGATCTCTTTTCTGGGTCTTAGTTTTTACGTCTGTAGGCTGTAGATTAGTTACTGGTCTCTGCTCTTGGCCTATCCACCTTTCCCTCATTTTAGTATCAACTACCTTGAGGCTGTCCACTAAATCTGGTCTTTACAAATGGTCTGGCTGTGAATACTTAACTGGAGAAGCTTTGGGAGAAATTCTTATCCCCTGTGTTTGGAGTACAGAAGCACCTGACTTTGCTAGTCCTATTTGGGGGTCCCAAATGACTGGAGTCTCAATTAATTTATATTGCAGGGTCCAGAGAAAACACTGCACTTAGACTGTATTTCCTGACATTTCTGCTTGCATACTGGCTAATTCTTGCCCATTTTCATCTTACTCTTGTAGTGGTAGCTTACCTAAAAACAGCAGGGAGCAACCAACATTCTGTTGCTCACTGCTTCCCCCAAAGCTAACACAGAGCCTGTCTTCCAAGTTACAGAAGTTCAAGCAAATTTATTGCTATAGTATATCAAGGGTTATGAGCTTTTTAGTCTGCAGTATCCATTTTCTTACCACAATGTGGTTTTTAAACACCGTGGTAACTCTTTTCTAGGTGTCAGTTCCTGCTTTTTAGCTAGAGAGTACAGGCTAAGTTGCTATAACAAAGAAACCTAAAATACAGTGACTGAAACAAGCTGGAAGTACAGCTTTCTAGCACGGAGAAGCAGTCCAGTGTGGTAGGCGGCTCTGTTTTACTGGGTCATCCTGGAACCCAAGTCTTCTGTCTTGTGTTCTGCCATCTTCTAGATCAGGCATGTCCAACCTGCAGGCCAGGACAGCTTTGAATGCACCCCAACACAAATTCATAAAACATTATGAGATTTTTTTTGGTAGTGCAAAGGGTATGTATGTATTTGTAATAGATATTGTCAAACTGCTTTCCATAACTCTATCATTTTGCATGCCCAGAATGCAGGAGAGTGCTGTTTCTTCCAACATTGCCAACACAAAAATAAAACTTTTGAATTTTTGGCATTCTGATGGGTAAAACATGGTACATGAGGATAGTTTTAATTTGCATTTTTCTTTTTATGAGTGAGGTTGAGTGTGAGTCATTTGTCTTTCCTTTTCTGTGAGATGTTCCTACCCTTTGCTACCATTTTTTTTTTTTTTTGGTTGTTGGCCTTTTCTTATTAATTTCCAGGGCTGCTTTGTATAATGGAAGATTCGTTCATTGTGACATAAACTGATAATAGTTTTCCCTTTTGTCATTTAACTTTTAACATTACTTTTCTTGTCATGCAGATGTCTTCCATCATTGAATTCATTTGTATTTTTCTGGTTTCTAGCTTTTGAGTCACAGAAAGGTTCCTCTGCTTGGTCATTAAAGAGGGCTGGAGGTGACAGGAGAGAAGAAATTTGCAGGAGAGAGTTGGAGGGAAAGAAAGACGCATACCTAGCATAGCGGGGCAGCCCAGGCCCCAGTGGGGATGACTCCGACTGTAGCAATGACGCTTATGTAAGTTAACTAGACTTGATTTCTATTCACTCTCATTTCTGATATCCCAAACTTATTTATTAGTATTTTATCTCCAACTCTTGGCTTCAGCATCTCTATAGTCAGCGAACTCTTTCTATGATTGTTTCTTATTAATCAGAAGACATTGGAGAACTTCTTTATAATGAAAAGAAAAACATTATAAAGAGGAAAAGAGAATATTATCAAATGAAAGAGATGACTACATTTCTGGATCTTGGTTGGATCTTGATTCATACAGCCACCTGTCAATAACATTTTGGGTACAGTTGGTATAATTTGGGTGTGAACTGAGTGTTAGTTTATATTAAGACATCATTGTTAGTTTTGTTAGGCAAGAAATGGCAGGTGGTTATGTTAATTTTTAAATAGACTATCGGTTAATGACCCATACTGAAGTATTTATGGATAAAATATTATCCTAAGGGACTTGCTTTAAAACATTTTAGGAAAAGGAGTAGAGGGGACAAGAGGGTACAGGTGTAAGCATATTTGTAAAGTTGAAGTTAAATGATAGATATTGGGGCTTATTGTCTTCTTCTACTTTTTGTGTATATTTCAAATTTCCATAGTGAAAAGTTTAAAACTACCAAATATAATATTAACTTAGAGTTGCTGTGGAAGACTTCAAATAGACAAAAGCTCAAAGGACAGGATCTCATCAGCCAGACCTATCTATTAACATTTATAAACTTTTAGTCTTTTTCCCATCTACAAATATGTACACACACATTAATAATATATATAAAAAAAGACTACCAAGTCATTCAATATCTAAATTTTCTGTCTTGGTATACTCACCTTTGAGTACATCCTCGATAATAGCCTTCAGTGCCATTTTGGTAGTTTCACAGTATTTCAGTGTATAGATCTATCACAGTTGGTTTAACTGCTTCACCATTTGGGGGGTTTTAGGTTGTTTCTTATTTTTCACCTCTAAATATGAACATCCTAGTGGCTAAATGATTGCTCATATCCATATACAGTTCTTTAGGTCACATTCCTAGAAATGGGCTCACTGGGTCAGAAGGCATAAACAGTGTACAATGTGATGCAAATTGCAAGTGACCCTCAGAAAGGCGGTACTGTTTCGTGCTTGCACCACAGGGCAGGAAAGGGGAATGCCTTAGCTTCGTACTTGCAAAGCTGGAAGACAGACTGGTTCAGACCAGTAGTGACTACACCAGCATGGTGAAGGGTGATGGTTGCAGGCGGAGTCCGATTCTTATGCTGTCTGCATCCTCACTGGGAGTGGTGGGGGAAGGCAGGGTTAGTTGCCATGGGCACCTGCATGTAATGGTCATGTAATCTCGTATCAATGACGGGCCTGTGCGTTTAAGGAGAATGCCTGTGTCCCTGGTCCTGCCTGGGAATTCTCGGAGCAGCCCAGAAACCGGTGGCTTCAGATCAATAGCATATATTATGCCAGTTGTTCTCCACTTCTACAGTGTCCTGTCTCTTGGACAGCTTCCACAGACGCTTGGTCTACATTTCCACGTGGTAGTTTCTTAACTTGTGCATCCTTATAGGTAAGGTCACCATGAAGGAAGGTCTCCTTTTGCATCGTCTCTGAAGCCCAACTTCCCTTCCGGCACTCTGAGCCTCGTTTCAGTACTTCTCCATTTATCTTGCTATTATGGTTTGATGATCCTTCTTGTTTATTGCAAAATCTATAGTGCATTTAAATTTTGAGGCTTTCATGCAACAGTTGTTTTAACATTTATGCAGGAACTGCCAATTTGTATTGATGTTTATGTTCACATTCTATATTCCATATCATTGCCTATTCTGTGCCTTCAGTCAGAGGATATATCCTAGGCTGTCAGAGGACAGGATCCTGAAACAAGCTTTTTGTCTAAAGGACTCTACTTAGTAATGAGCTTTTCTTTAGAATCTTGGTCCAAGTATAGCGTTTAATGTAGCCAAACAGAAAAGACAGTCAGTGAAACAGCAAATCAACAATGAAGCTAGAAAATGAAAAAGTATTACATGAATTACCTCGATGCAGCTCCCTTTAATACAGTATTAAAAATATAATATCAAACATAGCATTAAAAATACAAGAAACTGATTCTCAGTATTCTTTTTAGGAAAATTACATCCTAATGAAAACACCTCTGAACTTAATCATCTTTGTGTTCTTTCATATTAATCAAACTTGCATCAATTTGACACATATCCCTGAAATCTATCTTTTCAGAGTAGACAGACACAATCTAGCTACCATGGATTTCCTATCTATACATGAATATTTGTAAAAATGAAAGTAATTATTATAAGCACCCCCCCAGAGTCATTTATTATTATATCATATGACTGCCTCCTTGTGCAAAGCTTAAAATAGAATGTATAGGAACCCAGAGTCAGAGTGGTGAACAAACAACACAACACACAGACGATGCGCCATAGAATCATACAACTGAACCTATGTAATTTTTACTAACCAATGTCACCCCAATAAGTCTAACAATAAAAAAAGTTTAGGAACCCCAAAATTAGAGAGCTGCTACTCAGAGAGGAATGGATTTTAGTAATCATTTTTTTATTAATGCAGTCGATGTTTTCATTTTTCTTTTTAAAATGTAAATTCTCCTACGGTCTCTTCCCTATTCTTCCCAGATTCTTCCCTATTCACCCGTTTCTGGCTGGGTCCTGCAGGTTAGCTGGGAAGGAAGGACCCTCATGGTTTGTGAGTGACTGACGCGGCTCACAACCTGCACGAGGCACTTGTCCCACTTTAGCTCATTTACATCTCAAAACAATATTGAGGTGGTGTTGCTACCTGCTAAAATGTAGTATCGGCATTTTAAGGAGAGAGAAAAAAGCAGATTTTGAAGAATTTAATGACTTGCACGAGGTCTCACAGTGAAGTGGCAGCTGTAGCCATGACATTGAGAGCCGTCAGTCAGTCTGGAATGGAGATGGCTGGGGCGCAGCAGACTGCTGGTTGGAGGATGAAAATCTGGAATCAGCGGTTTGTGTCAGCCTTTGGGGTGACGTGTTGCGGGGATGGCCTGTGTTAGTCTCCATTGTTCTGGCCAACCATAGTTAGCGGTGCCTCCCTCGCTCAGAAGAGCTAGGTTTTTATTCTTTTCCGCTGCAGTATGATGGAAATCGTAGGGTACCAGAAAACACAAATGCACCGGAACGGTTTTAGTGCCTTTTGTTCCTCCCTATATTGGTTTCCTAGGGCTGCTATAACACAGTACCAAAAACCATGTGACTCAGAACAACAGAAACGTGTCGTCTCACAGTTCTGGAGGCTGGCAGTCTAAAATCAAGGTTCGTTCTGGGGCCGAGAGAGAATCTGTTCTTACCTCTCTCCTAGCCTTTGGTGGCTTGCTGGCCATTTTGGTGTTCCTTGGCTGATAGACACATCCCTCCTGATCTCTGCCTTCATCTTCACATGGCGTGAGTGTGTCCCCACGTCCAGATTTCTCCCTTGTGTAAGGACAGCAGTCATAGTGCAACAGGACTCCCCTAATGATCTCATTTAACTCAATTACCTCTGTAAAGACCCTCTCTCCAAATAAGGCCATACTGGGATTAGGATTCCAACGGTGCAACCCATAACTCCCCCAGTAAACATCCTGCCTCATAACCCCTACAGCGCTCGACTTGAAGGCTGGATTCTCCATTGCCCAGATGGTCCAGGGCCACAGTGCAGCTCTCTTGGTTTGGAGCAGTCAACAGGGCTGCACGTAGCCAAGTCCGTGCCAGCTCCAGCGGGGTGGGGGTAGAGGTGGGGGGTGGGGAGAGGAGAGATTTTGAGTTTTTTATTTATTACTTGGTGTAGAAATCATGAGCCCTTCCTGACAGCTAATAATAATTGTTTTCCCGTCTGAGGCATTGAGGGCAGGCTTCCTCTAACGCTTTTATAACAACAAAGCTACCAAGCAGGATTTCTAAACAAAGAACGGCTTGTAGCAGGGACTCTGGGCCCTGCTCTGGGCAGGGGCACACAGCGGGGAGCATACCTTGCTCACGAACAATGGGCATGAATCACCGTCTGCTAATTCCTCCCGTTTCCCAGGAGAAGGGGAATGGCCGTGTCCCTGGCGCTGTCAGGGAGCATCAGAGCCACGCTGGAGCTTTCCTAGGGATCTTCTGTAACAACAAAGGAGGCGTCCTGGGAAACCTCAAAAAGGGGGGCTTTTCGGTTTATCAGGTCTTTGACCCCAAGTGCTGTAGCCTCTGGGGTGGGGGCAGGGAGCCAGCGGCAGGGCTGGGGCTGGAGCCGCGGTCACTGTTGCATGTGTGCTTGCAGACACCAGCTGGAGACGCCCGGACATTACTCTCATCTGGCTGCCTTCTATGAGGACAAGAAAGGGGTGCTCCACGCTGGCCCGGGGAGAGGCGGCAGCCTGCCCCCCGTCTACTGGCTGCCTTCCATCCACCGATACATGTACCCTGAGATGAAGGTGAGTCAGCCGGACTCTCGCGAGTCCTGGACTTGTGTCTGGGTACACTTGTTCTTAATTATTTTTTTAATTAACAAGGAATTTAATGTCTTGGGCTCAAAGTCTGCTTTTGATAGAATGGGGCTGCCAGCCTAAGCACTGGGTTATTTTAAAATGTAAGGCAAGTTATCTTAAATAGTATGCATTCTAGACACTTCTATGATCATGGTACAAAACTGCACTGATGGGCCAGTCGTGATGGACTGCTAGGGGCAAGAGGTGTATTTAATTCTGTTGGCTGCTTCAGATATTTTAAAGCTGTACGTCTGAACTAAAGATGAAGACTTTGAACAGGTATTTGATATTTCTTAGTTACAATATTTTTTATAAGATTTTATTGTGTACTTTTTCTGAAGTGCTTTGTCTTGATACCAGGATATGTTTGTTTATTGTTAAGAAAATACCTGGCCAAGCATTGGGAGGGTACAGAGATGCCTATGAACTTGAAGTTCCTCCTGCCCCCTTCCCTGTAGGTGGTCACAGGAGGCGTCAGTGGAAACCTGAGGCTCCCTGGTAGGAAAATCATGACATGAATTTAAGGGCGATGTCTGGGAAGGCATCATGGGAGAGGAGTTAGCTAGGCGGAAAGTAGGGATGCTCATTCCAGACTGAGGGAAGGCATGGGCAGCGGTGGGAACCATGGTCCGTCACCTTCCAGCACCTTCTGTGAGTTAGGCATTCTGCCAGCTATTTATCTCTGCCTGTTGTAACACTCTTTAAAGTAAATGGTTGTTTTTTAAGGCCCATCTTACAGGGAAACCACCTGAGGGTCATAAAAGTTCAGTGACGTGCTTAAGGCCTTCAGCTAGTTGGAGACAGAGCCAGGATTTAAATGTGGGACTAGTGCCGACGTCCCTACCCACTGCACTGCCTTTGCAGACAGGCGGACATGAGAAAGCACACGGCAAGTTCATGGGACACGAGCAGACTGGTTTGACTGGGACTGAACTTTTATGTCCACTGGGCAGGAAAGAAAAGACCAGAAAACATGGGTTGCGATCAGATCATAGAGCACCTTAAATAGTTGGTCATGGAATTTCAGCCCAAGTACCAGTTAGTGTCTTATCAGGAAAACACAAACTCTGTTAGATATTTCAAACTAATTCAATACCTGGCATCAGTAATACAGGAGTTAGAAAACTAAAGGATCAAAGAGGGAATAAAATAACCTGAATGCCAGTTATTACAGAGAGCGCCCACCACCCTATATTAATATATTTGCTGTCCTACAAATTACCCCCAGATGAATGATTTAAAACAGTCCATACTTGTTACCTCACAGTTTCTGTGGGCTGGAAATCCAGGCAGGGCTTAGCTGAGTCATCTGCTCCATGCTCTTTCATGAGATTGTAGTCAAGGTGTCAGCCAGGGTTGGGGTCTCATGTGAGGGCAGTGGATCCCCTTCTGAGCTCGTGTAGTTGGGAGGCTTGGGTTCCTTGAAGGCTGTTGGATGATGACCTTGGTATTCTGCTGGCTGTTGCCCTCAGTTTGTCACCGTGTGGGTCTCCCCAGTGTGGTGGCTTGCCTCAGCAAAGCCAGCAAGTGAAAAGAACCTACTGGCAAGATGGAAGTCAACATCCTTTGTGACCTAACCATGGAAGTGACAGCCTTGCAATGTTGGCATCCTGTTGGTTAGAAGCCAGTGACTTAGGAGGAAGAGGGGATAACATAAGGCTGTAAATACAAGAGGTGAGGATTACTGGCACTGTCATAGAGGCTGCCGGCCACACACTCTTAGGTCCAGGGTAACGAAGGGGGCTTGGAGGAGGGCCCTGCACAGCCGGCACTCGGATCGCTCAGGGGAGCACGTGCCCCTGAGCATGCTGGAGCCTGTGAGGGGCTGTTAGGAAGAGCAGGAGGTGGGGTCTGAGCCGTCCTCTGCTGCTGGACAAACATACCAGCAGGAGCTATTATAGAAACCGAAGAGCATTCCATCTCCTTTCCTCCTGCCTTCCAGGGTTTCGTCATTGCCCCCCACTGACAGGGCACAGTCCAGGACATGCAGTGTGAAGGCTTCCCAGCCCGATGGTCTGTGCTGAGAGGCAATAATTAAAAAGTAGGCCAGGATCAGTAGGGAGCTCCTCGGCTCGTATGGGCTGAACCCTGCTCTCTCACCACTCCTAACTCTCACCCATTTTTTTCCTTTACTGTCACTGTACTCATTCCACACCCACAGGAAGGTGACCAGCATCTGACCTGGGTGTCCCTGGATTCCTCCCCACAAGGGGCCAAGGAGGGACAGAGGGACAGAAAAATAAAAGGGCGTCCTGCTTCTGCCCTATCGAGGCGGCTCACTACGGTTAAACGCTAGGAGATGTGGGACACTTCACGGGATGTGGATAGAAATGTTGATGGTCATCTTTTGTAAAAAAAAAAAAAAAAAACACACACACACACAACATTTTTTTAGCACTTACACAAATTAAAAATACACATACCCTTGGATCCAGCAGTCCCACTCCTTAGGGCCTATCCTGTATCTATGGACTACCAGAAAGTCATGATGTCTGTATAAGCATGTTACTTCAGCGTTGTTCAGGGTGGCAGACCATTAGAATGGCCGTATCCTAGGCAGACCATTAGAATGGCCCGTATCCTAGGCAGACCATTAGAATGGCCGTATCCTAGGCAGACCATTAGAATGGCCCGTATCCTAGGCAGACCATTAGAATGGCCGTATCCTAGGCAGACCATTAGAATGGCCCGTATCCTAGGCAGACCATTAGAATGGCCCGTATCCTAGGCAGACCATTAGAATGGCCGTATCCTACACAGCTACTGCGAACAGTGGGTTGGGGGAGTATAAGCGGTTGACATGGAAAGTCTACCAGAAAGCATCTTTGTGTGAGAATAGCAAAGTGCTATCCATATGATACGATCACACTTTTAAAGCAATCACAGCCTCCGGTATAGATGCAGATGTAGACACATGTGTACGTACACGAGCATGGAAAACACGGGGGGTGATGGAGGTACGGAGGGGCAGTGCTTCTGTGTGTCAAAAAGGAGGGCCGGGGGAAAAATGACAGCCCTAAAAGGTGGTGTGGCCGGTAGGATTCCATGGGCATTTTTGGAATGTGCAAGGGAATCCTGTCGTACCACGTACGAGGGCTGTCCGGAAAGTAACCAGTCATGCAGTATGAAAAACAGAGGCACTGATGGCTGGATTTTTTTTGGACAGCCCTTGTATATATACAAATAAAGACAATTTTCTTTAAGCTTTCTATTAAAATATAACATAGTAACGAATTTAAAAACCTTAAGTATATAGTTCATTGAATTTTTACAAAGTGAACATATATATAAAATACTTTTAAGTAAGATTTTAAAGTAGGGGTGCGATCTAAGTTCGTCACAGAGAAAAAACACTGGGCAGGGGGAGGAAGGGAGGATGGCGGCCTCTCTGAGAGGCCCGGGGGTGCTGATAATGGTTCCCTGAGGGGAGCCAGCAGGAGGGAGAGGGACAGAGATGGGGGACTGAACCCCAGGAGGGACGGATTCCCGAGGCCGGGGTAGAGGTGGAGGGTGAGGGATGAGGGGTAACCCGAGGGGCTTTGCAATGCTGAGGGGTTCAAAAGGGGATTGAGGAGTTCCCTGATGGTGTAGTGGCTTAAGGCTTCGTCGCTGGTGCTGTCAGTGCTGTGGCCTGGGTTCAAGTCCCGACCAGGGAGGTACCCACATACAAAAAAACAAACAAACAAACAAAAAAACAAAAGGGGATCGAGGGCCTGACTGGAAAGGTCAGAGGAAAGCATAAAGGTGGGAGCTGCCCGCGTCACAGAGGATCTGGGACATGGGACAAGGCTGGTAACAGAGAACTAGATTGAAATTGTGCTGTGCAGTTGGACAGGGCCACATGCGGACGGGGACGCTTCTCTGTGGCCCCCTCTTCCGGGAGAGCCGGTCTCCCTCGTCGGGGCTGCTTCTGGGACTACCCAGCACCTCTACTCTGTGCACTACTCGGAGTGGGTCGTTGTGTCTCGCCCCTGGGCCTTTGCACACGCTGCTCGCTCTGCCGGGAGCTCTGCCCCTCCAGCTCATCCTTTATGCGGAGGCCGAGACATCACTGTCTGTAGGAAGCCTGCTCTGTCTCTCCCTGAGTCGGGTCAGACCCCCTCCTGTGCGCCCCTGCAGCCCCCTGCCTTCTCCCATCGCAGCTCTCACCAGGCCGCGTTTAACTGCTCATGGGCCATTTCTCCCACTGGCCTGTGAAGCCTGTGACAGCTGGGCCTGGGCCTCTGTGTTTGTTGTTGAAACTCGTCTGCTGAGCACAGTGCTCGGCCGGAAGGAAGCGTGTGAGCCGTGTTTCCTGCAGGAACGCATCCAGGAGTGAATGACTAAATGAGATCGGAATTCAGGATCGATCATTCATTCCAGGATTCTGGGGCCTGGGACGCATTTGGACAAAAGCCTGCCAGGCCTCAAGTGGTAGACGCGCACGTGGAGGTTCTGGGGATCAGCAGAGGGCAGGCTGGGAGGATCGGCACGGGCTCCAGCTGCCTTCCCATCTCATTGCAAAGTGGACGACAGAACAGACAGATGGAACCGTCAGAAGAGGGAGGGAACCAGAGATGAAGCAAGAGCCTCGTGAACGGTTTGGTTGGAGGCTTGAGACCAGATGGGGTGCCTCTCCTCCTGGATCTGGGACATGCTGACAGAAGTGCGCAGAGGGGCCACAAGCGGGGACCCACCATGGAGGGCAGCCTTCCTGCTGGCAGGGGCAAGAGAAGGGCACTGGTGCTGGCCGATGCGTGGTCGAGGGACGTCCTCTCCCAGGTAGCGTGCAAGGCCATGGCCTGGCAGAGCATGCAAGAGGCCTCAAGGCCCAGGGGACTCCTGGGTGTTCACCGCTCTCTTCTGCGTCCCTAATGGGTGATGAGCACTGTTGCTTCTGAGGCTTTAGCATGCATGGGACCTTGCAGAACGCTCACAAGGCACCAGGCTGGAAGCCTTTGTTTCCTCAGTGACGTCGTGGCTGCTGCCGGGGGGCTACGTATTTTCTCAGGTGGTCCTTGTGGCCAGTCAAGGGAAGCGACGGTCCTGCCGTTTATAGACAAGGGGAGTGAACCAGAAACATTGGTCACATTCCCAAGGCCTCCCAGGTGTCAGAGCCAGGGCTGGGCTCAGCTCTTCCTGGGTAAGAGCTCCAGCCCCTAACCCTGGGGTACTCGGGGGCTCAGGGCTCCCAGCTGGCAGGCCGCGGGGGTCGGCGGGCTCCTTGCGTTTGGCGTGAAGCGCGGGGTGGCGGGAGCTGGCGTGCAGCGGGCCGTGATGCCGCTGGGCCCCGGGGCGGGGCTCTTCCTGCCTGTCCCGGTGCCGGCACCGTGCTCTGCCCAGTAGCCAGGTCCCCCCCCATCTGCACATCGTCACCTCCTTCATGGCTCCGCAGTTTGTGCGGTGAATGCCCCCTGGCGGCGTGCTGTCAGTTCAGGTACCTTCAGTTCTGACTTTGGAGAACTGGCTCCGCTCAGTCCTGTTACTTCTGTGCCTCCGTGTCCCCGGTAACTTGGTGACGGAAGCTGCTGAATTAGGGATCTGGCTTACAAACAGGCTCTTAAAGGGAAAACACCGTTTTACATGGAAGTGACCCTCCCTCATGGTTGCACGCGGGGTGGGCGGGGCGGGTGCTCACACCCCACGACGGTGACGGTGACGGTGACGGTGACGGTGACGGTGACGGCTGGCCTTCCCCGCCCCCCGCCCCTATTTTGCAGATCACACACCCGGCCGGCTGCATGTCTCAGTTCATCAAGTTCTTCGGGGAGCAGATCCTCATTCTCTGGAAATTCGCCTTACTTCGGAAGCGCATTTTGATATTTTCTCCCCCTCCGGTGGGCGTCGTGTGCTACAGAGGTAACGGGGCCGTCGGGCCGCTGCCCGGTCCCGGGGGCAGCAGCTGCTCGAGCCCTCCTTTGGGGGCCCACGTGCAGGAGCTGGGGGCCACATCCGGGGCGTCACAGCTTTAAGCCTGGGGGTGACGTGCTCGGATTTGCATCCGAGAATGTGGACTCTGGTGGCAGCCCGGACGACGGACTGGGTGACAGCTCAGTAGTCTGGTGAGAGGTGCGGGCCTGGGTTCCAGCAAAGAAAATGGGCTCCAGACCTGCGTACGGGGCGACCCTGACAGCGTTCGCCGTGTGACTGGGTTGTCAGGCTCTGATGTGTGTCAGGCGGTCACGGAGGAAGCGTCCAGGGTGACGGGTGGGGGACTGCCGGACGGGGGACCAAGGCGAGTAGACGGGCCGGGGCTGGGGGCACAGACGGGTGGGGGAAGGGGAACCCAGGCGGAGCAGACGGGCCGAGGCTGGGGGCACAGACGGGGGTGGGGAACCGAGGCGGAGCAGACGGGCCGAGGCTGGGGGCACAGACGGGGGTGGGGAACCGAGGCGGAGCAGACGGGCGGGGCTGGGGGCACAGCCTTCGCTGAGGGCGTGGGCAGTGTGCGCTGTCTGTGAGGCCCCCCGGAGCTGTACACCGGGCACAAGTATCGAGGGGTCAGAACCTTGTGGGCCAAGTGGGCTGGAGCTAAGGAGAGTGCTGGGAGGGATGGCATCACCTGGGGACAGTATACGGGAGCGGGGGCATGCCTGTGTTTAAAGGAGCAGGCACAGGCAGTGAACAGTCAGGTGGACGCCATGGGAGACTGAGGGGGAACCGTCAGAGGGGAGGGGACCAGAAGGGGACCGAAGCACGACCTAGTGAGGCGAAGACTGAAACGTGGCCTTGGCTTTGGTGAGACATCGCTGGTGTGACCTGGAGGAGATCAGGTTCTGCCGAGGGACACAAAAGGCAGCCCCGACGCCGCCCCACGTCCTCTCAGGGCGGGACGTCCTGGTCACTCAGGTAGCAGGACAGTGCAGAGCCAAGCCGGCCACAGCATCCTGGGAGGTGGGCTGCTCAGAGAAGGCGGGCGGCAGGAGGGGCTGGGGGGCAGCCTTCCCCCTCACC